>JAGVSP010000910.1:0-95926 GCA_022494985.1 Micrasema minimum
AGTCCCTAAGGGAACCGTTGTGCCAATTCTTAAAACAACCAATCAGAGCTTTTAATATAGCTCTTAATATGTTTCTAATTATCAACGTCTATGCGAAGTGTTTTCATATTCGTTTTACATCATCAAAATAAGACGATGCAACACGCATCTGGTCGATATTAAAATGGTGTGGAAAAAAAAAATTCTTGGTTGTTGTGTAAAGTCGGTTTTACGGACGATAATTTTACGTGATTACGTCATAAGAAAAATTTATGAAAAAATGGGCATACTTTTAGAATTGAATTGAATTATTTATTACTGGAATTTTCATTATTTTGCTAAAAATTACAAGCAAGAGGAGTTATTGCATAATTTACAATTTTTCTCCATACTTTTTTTTTTTTATTCATTGTTAATTTCACTTCTCACTGTTGCCTTGTAGTGCTTGCTGCTGTCTCTCTACTCTGAAAGCACTCGGGCCCGTTGGAGTGGGAGAGAGATAGCATGCGTCACAAACCGAACGCTTAGTTTACTAAGAAATGAGGTTAACGCGTGGGACCGCAGAAAACTCATTTCTTTTAAAAACACACGGTACAAAACTTTTATTGTATTTATTTTAGGGATTTAGAATTTTACGTTTATTTTTATATCCAAGATGGCGAATACAATTTTTAAAAATAATATGAACATAACATGGATAACGTTTTCCGGGGAAATAGGGGTCATTATTTTATCTTTAGACACTATTTTTTATTCAAGATGACCGATACAATTTATTTCTCCCTTTGCCTAGTGTATATTTATTTGGCCAGTTAGCGCTTTCACCCTGTTACGGGCATCTTCAGACGTCTGGCAGCGTACCAAGTACTTTTATTTAACCTTTATTAGTTATATTAAAAAAATTCAATCATTCAACAGTTGTAAGATTATTTATTTTCATTTTACATTGGCATGAGACGTTTAATATTATGTAAGTGCTTATAGCCGGGGAGGTGCTAATTAAAAAATTATGAAATAGGTGTCAATTATTGAACAGGTGCCAACAATTGGGAGTGTTACCCTAATGAAATATAATAAACATTTTTGCTGTCATCAATTTATAATATCAAATAGGTACAATTTATTTAACATAACACCACGGAGAATTCGAGAGCATTGTGTATAATCGCAGTTATGTTAGGATTAAAGTGTGTTTATTGGTTTAACTTGTCAAGTAGACAATGGAAATAATTGTCTATGTCGAATGATAGCGCGGGGGCAGATATCGGATTGTCTGTGGTCGTTAATTGCGACTTACAAAACTTGGAAATCTAGTTTTCTATGAATATTTAAATCTATGGATAGAATTGGCTGCAGCAACGTACACATCATCATCGTCATCATCATACCATATCCGCTCCCTATGTGGAGCATATGGATTCCACTAACTGAATAATAATTACACAACAATTAGTACTCTTATTAAACTCTATATTTATTTATTTATTACATTTCACACATTGAATAATCACAATAATGGGATGGCGACTCAATCAGTAGAGACCCATGCCAATAATCTGGTCTATATCCGCACCCAATGGTGCATAGGGCACTGCATTGGTACACGAAGTCAGTGCAGGAATATTAGAGGTTAGACCAATTAGAGGTTTTCACAGGTAGTAACAAAAACAGGTAAAAAAGAAAGAAAAATATTCTGATCGTAAGATTACTACATACATATAAATTATATGTATTTAAAAGTGAGTTAAAAGTTAGAAAAGAAAGAAAAAAAAAATGCCAACTCAACAAAATGTGATCAACAAAGTGTGATTTTATTCGGAATGCAAACGCCGCACATCACCATGGTTATTCTCAAATGAATCTTTAAACGTTTTAGATATTTTATTAAAATTATTGGAGGCTCGCCATATATACGAGTTTTTTCTATAGTTAGTATGTACCAGAGGGGTATAAAGAAGAGGGTTGTTACGAAGGGTTTTACGGGGAATATTTATGGAAAGTTTAGATAGTAGTTCCGGAGAGTCAAATAAATATTATAATCATCATCATCATCATCATACCACATTTTCTAAAAACTGGGCGTTTGTGACGTGTTTCCCCTGTGTAATTGGGCCCCCTGACCTGTTGAGGTGGTTAAATAAATAAAATAAAATAGCAAATATAAAATAGTTAAATCTTTTTGTTAATAAATAATAGAGATCACGCAAGCCGTTTCTGCTTGGAGCATTGCTCTAAATTTATTGGAGCGGCAGTGAAATAATTTCCCAATGACAGCCAGTATGGTTTAGTGGGTAATACGATTGACTAGCACGCACAAGGTCGCTGGTTCGACTCCCACAGGTAACAAGAATATACCAGCAAACGCGTGAAACGACTCATACTTGACAGGAGAAAAGTAACTTAAATAATTTATGGACTTCCGCGACTAAATATACATTAATAAATTTGTTTTTTTATCACTTTAAACTTTTAAAGTACCTGCCTATAGATACCTCGATGGCTATTTTGTAATAATATGGTGTGGACATTTATACTTAAATATATTTTAATTAAAACAAGGCATAGAATTTTTGTCCGCCTCGTGTAGCATAAAGGTAGCGCATTTCGCTACCGTGTAAGAGGTCGCGGGTTCGATTCCCGTAGGGAAATATGTATATACATAATATTTTCATATTATTATTTCATATGTGATACCTTGGACTGGTTCTGCGTATGACTGATCAACTTACCTTCATGTAATAAAACGAATCAAGATACACTGCACTTGGTGTACCAATTCAGTGCCCTATGCACCATTGGGTGCGGATAAGAGAAAGTAGTACTAGCAGTAGAGGTTTTTTGTACGTAGCACTTTTTATTTTTTTTTGTCTAACTAAACTAACTAACTAACTAACTAACCATGATTTCCCCGAAGGGGTAGGCAGAGAGGATAGAACGCCACACCACTCTGCTCCTGGCATACTTCTCTTGCTTGGGCATTCATACATCTTCTCATGCACGCACGTCGATATTCGACGTTCTTACATGCCCACTTTCAAGCACTTGTTTTATGAATGCCATGTCTTTCTCGGCCTTCCTCGGATTCTACATCCAGGCACAGTCGACATATATTTTTTTGGCGTTCTTTCATATCGCTCCCTTCACGTAACAGATGATACAGATTCACTGCACTTGTACCAATGCAGTGTTCTATGCACTATTAGACGCGGATAAAGGATAGTGTAGCAGTAGAAATATACATTGTTTTATAATTTTGATGTTTCCTTAAGAAAAACTAATATTTCACTAATAATTCTTATTTATTATTCTAGGGATTCGACATAATGGCTCTCTTACAGCAATTAATAGACCCATATAATAAAATACCTCCTTAAGAGCAATAATTATCGATTTCCCCGATATCATCGCCGCCATCTTAGTCTGTTGTGAGTCAGTCGCGATTGGCGCCTGCCGCGCGCAAAGCACATAATTACTGCATAAACACTTTGCGCGAAATTCGAGTTATGCGGGTTCTGCGATACAAACAGGTTGGAAACCGCGGTATAATTAACACATTTCCCTCCCAACGAAGCGATCGGCAATGGGCGGGGAAGGCGTCGCTGAAGACGAAAAGTGTTGACGATATTCGTTAGGACAAACCCCGTTTCCACGAAGAGATGGATAAGACGAATTATTAAACACGTTTACCCATAACCATCATCTTAGTTTTGTTAGAAATACGGTATTGAGTCATTTTGGCATATATAAAATTTGTTAACTTCACAAAAAGAGATAAAAAATTGCATCAATATTAGTGTTGCCAATATTAGATATTAAAAATTTCAAAACTAGTTTAAATTCTGGGCACCCACTGATTTTTTTTATCAGTGGTTAAAACAAGTATTCAGGTAAAGTTTAAAGCTAATATTCTAATTGGAAGACAGTGCTCCAAAAGTATGTATATATTAAGAAAAAATATAAAAAAACCTGCCATTTCGAGGGTTGTTCTAAATTAAGTACAACTACCTGGGAAGTAGTAAATTAGGTTTATTTCATAGTATTAATATTGGTGATGAATGGTAACATAATTAAATCTAGATATTGGTTCTAAATCTTTGACACCTATCAAGAATATAGAGTCCGCTTGACGTGTTTTCAGTAGATGACAAAGCCATATTTTTTCACAAAAAGTCCAAAATAATCACTTGTATAAAAGCACTCATTTTTTCTTAGGTATTTTTCTTCTCAAAAAAATTTTTTTTTCTTTAATTTTTTACATGGGAAAAAATTACAAAAAATTTTAAAACCTTGGAGACATTGAGCATAGCCTTTTATTCTACCTAGGACATTGAAATATTAGCACTATAACTACAATCAACTAAAGTAAAAAAACTAGCGGGTGCCCTGAGGTGTGGGTAAAAATTAAACATTTTGGGCCACCCTAATCAATCATACCGTATTCGCTCCCTATGTGGAGCATTATGGATTCCACAACTGCCTCCAAGCCAAGCGATCGGCCGCCAACTCCCGTGCATCCTCCCAGGTCCCATACTGCCAACCGACAGATTGTCAACTAACAATTCGGATAAATTTATGTGATGGTACGCGAACAAATGCTTTCATTGCCCCTACCACTGTCTCAGCTTATGTATTATAATTGTCATTGTTTCCATCACCCAAACCAACCAGAGTCGGCCCAAATTAACAGTGGTAGGGAAACGTTAGTTACTACCCCGATCATTATTTATTAGTAAGTACTAACTATACCTCCCGTATGGAGACTGGTATAACTGACTCGCCGGACCCCACTATCCCAGACATCCACCCAAGCATCCGCAGTCAGGGTCTGAATGGAGGGACATGGAAGAGAAGAGATCAATTGAGAAGGGTTAAGGGAAACAGAGGGAGGGGACAGAATACATTTATGCATCTCACACTATCATCCTATCTGACAGACACTGTTTCATGCGTCCCCTGCCGTACCTTATCACAACTGCAAGTAATCTATATAAAAAACAATGTCTCTAATTCGAAAGCTGCTATCTGCATTGTTTAGTGCCAATATGGCGGACACACGAAGGCGCAGGTGGCGCCAGAGTAAGGACTTGGCTGGATAGAGTTTGTACCTGCGCGCTGCGGTCTGGACTCCCACGCTCTTCACATAGATCTACCTTCGACTTTACTATCACGCGATACTATGGAACATAGTACTCACGAGTAGGGTGCATACGCAGTTGCATTTATAATAAATAATTGGCACTTCTAAACCGTTGTGTTTAAATAATCTTAAAAAATCGTAGATTAGAATAGAAAGATGCACCCTCCCTGAAAGCATTACTACCTCTCGTCAAACCTTTAAAACATCCTTCATTCATCCTGTTTCCTATCCCTTCCCTTCCTTCCTCTATCCCATTTCCGATGTCATATGCAATGTAATTTTTAAGCTTCATCTTCCCACGAATACTCGGTACAATAAATCATTATCACCAAAAACTAAAGGTTATTTGGAAGATATTGCTTGAAAGCAATAAGCCTGCCCCTTTACACTTGCCCTTATTGTACATGAAGTTTTAAATCAAATAAAAATGATATTACTGATATCCCAACAGAGACAGAGAAACTTTGGAAATGAATGTGGGTTATTTAGGTTTACAGGGCTTAAGACCTGTCATTGGCTGGGTTAAGTGGCCATTTGATGTACTACAACATTCCATTCCGCCCATCATCTGACAACCGTATTATGACAAATTTTTTTGAAACTTCTATATATGTTGAGTTTGTACAGAAGTATCCACATTTGAGTTTGGTTTTTTCGACAGTTTTTAATATTTTTTCTCTCTAGTGACATATATTGAGAAGATGGTTCTGTTGGGATATCAATAATATCTCTGATATCAGCCACAGCATGGGTATAAATCCCCCCCAGTAAATTTGTCTACAAGTATATAATGTTGTTAAATAAAAAATGAATAAATAAAACAGTCTAGGAAAAGGGTGGGGCTTTCACTGTCCCGAAATTGCACTCACAAAATGGACGTACTATACCTACTCATAGACCGCGGTTTCACCCGAAGATCCGTCATCTCGGCCGCTCTCCATGCTACTTTATAGTCCGTCCGTTATGTGTGGGCGCGGGACGCCACTCACTCGGCGCGGTCTGCACTTGTTGAAAAATGGGGATTCCGCGACAGGGTTGGCAGATTTAACAGTATTAATGGTTTGGACAGTAATTAATTATCAAGATACTCTGTGCTTGATGTTACAGCGCAGTGCCTTATGCACCGCTAGAAGAAATAAGCTGTTAGAAGTGTTATATTGCCCTTTAGCAGGGAATGTACGGACGTGGTATAAAACCTAAGCTTTAAATTATTTAGAATTTAGATTCATTCTTACTATAAAGACCATAACAATAACATAATCTACGTCATTTTATATTTTTACATATTATAATTATTTCCCTTCTTCTTCTTCCGGTATAAAGATACCAATATCTTGTATCCTTTTTTTTAAACTATCTTGTTTACATTATCTGTTATTTTTCCATTTTTACATGACTTTATTTTTCTCTTTTGCCACGTGCACACTGTTTGACTTTCACAGTATACCCCACAAACAGGCTATGCCTTGGTGGATTTTTGTTAATTTTTTTTCAATGTATATGTGTTTTTATTGTATTTCTTTATATCAAAAATTTTTCTTTGAAAAAAAAAATTATAAATAAAAAAATTATCGTATTTTGCTTATTAATTATCTGATTTGGATTTGGTTTAGTGATTTTGATTTAATTTTTCTGAATTCACAGAAAATTATGGTCAACAAGCCTAAAACTATTCTTCTTCTTATTCTTAAGATAGACCCAAGGGTATGTATTATTCTCATTCGATGCTGCTTCTTGGGATATCGACTCCCAACTGTCCCCACCACCTTGCTGCAGGTCGTCCAGGAAGTCGGCGGCCAGGTGGGTAGAGATGCATCACGGAGCAGGTTACTCTACTGTCGTCCATTCTCTCAACGTGTGCATGCCAGTTTTTCTTCTTCTTTTCTCTTCCCACCTGACAACATCCTGGACTTCGCAAGTTGCTCGAATTTGGGAGTTTCTAATCCTGCCCTTCCGAGTTTTCCCGGCGATACATCTTAGAATATTAATCTCCAAGACTTTCAGCATGGATTTGGTCGTACGTGTGTCCGACCTTGTTTCAACTCCATATGTCATTATGAGGCAAACACAGGTTTTGCTAATTTTCACCTTACTATCTGTTCTTATGTATTGATTTTTCCATGCTATTTATTCATTATATTATTATATGGACAATTTACAAAGCACTGTTTTTGCGAAAAATCGCCTCAAGAGCGCTGTACAGAAAGAGGCTAAATCTCAACTCGTCCTGCAGCTACCAAGCGCATAGATGGTTGGAGAATTCTAGCCCCTGATTAGAAATATAACACATTTTAATTATAAGTTAGAAAATTTATAATTATGTAGGTATACTAAGCAATAATAACTATTGTCGATTATGATAAGTAAAACTCGATTATAGTCAGCCAGACTTGTTTATTTAATAGATAATATTATGTAGATAATAGGGCGTCAGATGATGACGTTTTTTTTTTTTTAAATTTATGTGAGATTTTATCATAAATATGTGAATTGGCCCTGATCATTTTGGCTTCACGAAATAAAAAAATATCATGATTATAAACTGCACTTGGTGTACCAATGTAGTTGCCCTATGCACCATTGGGTGCAAATATAGTAGTTAACTGAAATCCCGACGGTAATTATTTTTTTCCGTGCCCTCAGTTTTATCTTAAGTACATATTTGGCATATTATTTCGCTCACAATTTCAAATCTCTCTCTGAGAACGGTCTGGAATGAAAACATCGTAAGTGGGCGCTTTCGTTCGCGATATTTCGATATCAAAAATGTCAATCGGACACTTGTTTCTCGAACTACGGCCGTGAGGTAGATAACAATGTTATATGGACCCGTTTCGAGTAGATAAAAATATCGGGATAAAGCCATTGTCGATAAAGCTATCTCTTGCGTGTTGCGAACACGATATTATTTCAATATTGCTCGAAAAACGATAAGATGTACACAAAATAATAATAATAAATTAAGCTAATTTATATAGCGCTGTTTTTATGAAATATCATCTCAAGAGCGCTTTGCAACTTAGGTCTAATAAGATGTAAAGATCCTAAAGCTACAATAATAAATATAATAACATTCAGAATTGCTACTTGTTGATAACTACCTGTCACTTGGTGGAGTGAGAGTGAGTGTTGTGCTTAATACATCAAGTGGCCACTTAACCCAGCAAATGACAGGTCATAAGCCCTGTAAACGCCTAGATAGGGAATATGGATCCCTTCCAAACTTTTCGTCTCTGTTGAGATGTCAAATTGTTATTTTATTTTGATCAACTATAGTATTGACTTAAATTTTTATTAAATATAATAATTATTATTTTAATATAATTCATAACTTCATAAATATACAAAGGAGAGATGATCAGTCTTACGCTTCAGTGTCAGTCCAACGCGCAACGTTAAAGTAATGAACAATAAACAAAACCATAGCTAGTTTTATTTTCATGTTAAAATTTTATGCAGTCGTATTTTTGTTTTTATTAAGATAGCGAAATTTTATTCCTCAATAGTATTTAAAACAAAAAGACTCAATAGTCTTTAAAACATAAAAAGACTCAATAGTCTTTAAAACAAAAAGACTCAATAGTCTTTAAAACAGTCGAGGGCTTTAATTGAAGACAGATTACTGGATTGTATCCATGAAGGCTAATATAAAATATTATTGATATCCCAACAGAGATAAAACGTTTTGATAATCCATACTCAAGTTCAACCGATCTTCCGAAATTTGTCATATGTGGTTGTCAAATGATGGGCGGAGTGGGGAATGTTGTATGTATGGTAAGTGTACACTTAATCCAGCCAATGACAGGTCATAGGCCCTGTAAAGTCTAGATCAGTGTTTCTCAACCGGAGCGCCAGCGCCCCTTGGTGGGCGTTATGGAGGTCTGGGGGTGAGTTTTTAAATTTTTTAACATTTAGGGGTCGCTGCAGAAGGGTCGAGTGGGCATTGTACCAATATAGAAAAAAAGCTTATATACAAGCTATGCACACTGATACACTTTCTTTAGGCGCTTTGATTTTCAAGTTCTGAAGCATAATAAACTACAATATCATGCGTTTTTTTTACCACCGTTTTGTAGTTATTAAGAAAAAATAAAAATGGTTTCGTCTACCACCGTTTTGTAGTTATTCGTAAAAAATGAGAAAAATGAGTCTCGTTATTAAACACTTTTTCAAAAATGTGACTTTTTCAAAAAATCCATCCACATAAAATACATACAGGTATGTGCCTACATAAAGAAAAGTGATATTAAAATTTAAAGTTTTTTTAGGGGGTAGGGGGGGAGGTTGGATAATGTTACCGTGGAAAATGGGGGTGATTCTTTCAATAGGGATACAATGCTTTTTTTATTTCCAGAGTTTATTTCTGTTGGGATACAATAAAACCAACCTTCCCTAGACTGCTTTATTATAATTAGTCTTTTTTTTAGTAAAAGCCAACTACCGATTTTTTAGACAAATTAACCGCGATTTTCAGAGGTTAGTGTGAACAAAAATAGGATGAATTAACGAATTAGTACGCGAAAAATATTCTTATCGTAAGACCGTCTCGGAATTAAATAATTGTCATTGTTTCAATAGGGAACCAACCAGAGTCGCCAAATTAACATGGTACATGTTAGTTTTCCGATCTTTATTTATTGTAATTAAATTCTCTGTTGGGACATCAATAATATTTGAAATATACTTATTTGAATGTGATTTTCACATAAATTAAATATTTGATAATACCTTGAAGCTTTAATACAGCGCTGAAGCGAGAGATTGACCATCTTGCCTTCATGTAAAACTTATAAATATTTACTGTACTTGTTGTATTGATGCAGTGCCCTATGCACCATTGGGTGCGGGTTAGGGAGAGTGGTAGATGTATAGTTTCTTGTAAGTCGTGTTTCCGTAAATAACAGCATAAAAATATCTCATTCATTTTTCTTGGCGTTTTTATGGAAAAAATGTCGCCCTCCATTAGCAACTAAGAAAAAGGAATGCACAAAGTGTGAAAAGTGAAGTACCTACGCAGGCGTCATTAAACGGAGTTGTGGCAGTGTTATTAACGAGCCGCAAACTACATATCACCTCGGCTTGTCATTCTGATGGAAATTAATTAATATTTTTAGGAATTACAACTTCGTAATGTAATAATTAAAGCGTCTTACATACACACCCGCCTCGTGGCATAGTGGTAGCGCGTTTGGCTACCGTGCATGAGGTCGCGGGATCGATCCCCGTAAGGGGGTCAACGTGAAATAATAGTTTTAAAAAAACTTTTGGCTGCCTGTAAAGTCGGTTTACGGACGATAATTTTACGTGATAACGTCATAAGAAAACATTGATGAAAAATAGCATACTTTTATGAATTGAATTGAATCATTATTATTTGACATCTCAACAGAGACGAGAAATTTGGAAGGGAATATGGATATCTAGGCGTTTACAGGGCTTATGACTTGTCATTGGCTGGGTTAAGTGGCCACTTGATGTATTCGTCAAAAATCTTACATTGAAAAAATATTTACATTTTATGATTTTTGTATTAATATTTCATGTGGTGTCTGTTACTGATTATCTTGCCTTCATTTAACAAATTATCAAGATTCAATGCAGTGCCCTATGCACCATTGGGTGCGGATAAGAGAAAGTAGTAGTAGTAGTAGTAGTATAATTACTAACTAACTAACTAACCATCACGCCATTTCCCCGAAGAGGTAGGCAGAGAGGATAGAACGCCACACCACTCTATCCTGGCACACTTCTCTTGCTTCCTCCACATTCATACATCTTCTCATGCACGCACGTCGATTATTCCGACTTCTTACATGCCTACTTTCAAGCACTTGTTTTACTTGATCATGCCATGTGTTTCTCGGCCTTCCTCGATTTCTACATCCAGGCACACTTGCATTTAAACTCCTTTTAGCCGTTCTTTCATCACTCATTCGCTCCACATGACCAAACCATCGTAAATGCATCAGCCGCGCATTCTGCTCTAATTTCGACATTTGTACACCTATCATACAATTATGAATATCCAAAAGATTTTTTAACGTTAGCGTCAGGTGCTGCCTTAAAATATTCAAATTGCAACATTACATCATAGAGTTTTTTGAAACATCCTGAATAATAAAACCCGGAAAAATAAAATCGCAGGTTTAAATAAAATGTCTAAAATAGGTGGTAAGTTCCAAGTTCCAAGTTCCAAGTGTAAAGACAACAGTGAAGTCATATTTCAAAAAGATACAGGGTGTATTTTTAACGCTTTTTTCCGGCGCGAAGTTGTGTTAGGGCGTTGGGTAATTAATTACAGAGGCCCTGGTTCAAATCCCGTCTAGGTTGCTTTTATTTATCTATTTTACAGTCGGAAACAGGCCGAGATAAAGGATATTAATGCTCACTTTTAAAAGTGGCGCAGGAATAAGAAAGAAGGGTAGAAAAGTATTTATTTTAGAGAAAGAAGGGGAGTTTGGATAAAAGGGACCATTTGTACGAGAGATATTTTTTATATATATTTTTTTGTACGGTAAAAAAAACATAATTCATAAAATTTATCAAAATTAAGAAAGTATTTTACGTTGGTTCGGTCATGTAGAGCGAATGGATGATGAAAGAACGGCTAAAAAAAATGTATGATGCGACTGTGCCTGGATGTAGAAGTCGAGGAAGTCCGAGAAAGACATGGCATGATCAAGTAAAACAAGTGCTTGAAAGTGGGCATGTAAGAAGTCGGAATAATCGACGTGCGTGCATGAGAAGATGTATGAATGTGGAGGAAGCGAGAGAGAAGTATTGCCAGGACAGAGTGGTGTGGCGTTCTATCCTCTCTGCCGAACCCTTCGGAGAAATGGCGTGATGGTTAGTTAGTTAGTTTTTTTATTTGTGTTACAGGAAAAAATATCAAAAATATATATTTTTTCAAATTTAATTCATTACAAAATTTTCGGCGTGGCCCCAAAATTTTCATCAATTTAGAAAAATTACAGATAAAATCATAAAATCGATGGTTTAATCCGTTAATTGATAAACGAGATACGACATTTTTCAGTTTGGGTTTCGTAAGAAATGCGCTCGGTAAGGCCAAAAACACACGGTAAAACGCCAAAATGACAAAACTGCAACTCTAAGTTACTTTTGAGTTTCATTTGAGTTTATGTATCACTAGTTTGAAACCTGTCTAACTGTCTATGCGTTTTAAACTAGTTGCGTTGTGCGTGGTTTCCAATAAAACTGCTTTTGTTGTTATTTATTTATTTTTCAACCACCTCAACAGGCCAGGAGGCCCAATTACAGAGGGAAACAACGTCACAAACACCCAGGCTTGAGAAAATCACTTTTTGATTTTTGTGTTCTCACCGGGAATCGAACCCGGAACCTCCGTATCGTGAGTCCAGCGTCTTAGCCATTACGCTACGGAGGCCGCTAATTAGAATAATATTATGATTGAAGATTCATATGCAAGTCGATGAATCCAGATAATGACAGGCCACAAGCCCTGTAATCGCTTCGACTTACATGGAGTACAAATGCTGTGCCCTATGCACCATTGCGTGCGTATCAAGCAAAATAAGAAAAATAAAAAAAATAAAAAATTAATTATCAGTCTAGATATATTACAGACGAACCGCTTATTATGAGGCGATATAAATCCTTCATGACGTCCCGTCACAGAGCTGAGCCCATCCGCCCCGAGCGGCTTCCCACGTACTGGATACGGCATAATAAGTTCAGTCTAGGTACTTTCTCGGCGGGTAGGCAGAGAGAAGGACCTCATCAAAGTCAAGTGGGACGAACTTGTACTCACAAAACTTGCGAAGTGACAGTAATGTACTGAGACTGATATGCTGAAATAATGGTAATGATTTTCCTTGAATATTCAAATTAGGAAGCGAATATAATACATAGTGTAACAAAACTCGATGTACAAGCGGGAAACCGATGAATCTACATAATATTCGATTTTTAAAATAAAATTTTAAACCATAGTTTTTAAGAAAATTGAGTAGGCACAATTTTTTTTTTCGATTAACTTTTGCAAATTTATATCAAATATCATGTGTTTAGTCAAATTACTACTATCAATAAAGAAAACAAAATAAAAAAACGCGTTTTAATAAGAATTTGAGTCATTTTACTTAATCTGCCATACTTATGAAAACATTTTTTTTTTCAAGCTCAGATTAAAAAGTCATATTACACAATTGTCTCCAAATACGGTGTAGATTCACCAGTTTTCGGGTTGTACTACGACTTTTGTTACACCATGTATTGTACGAGTATTATTCTATTTGCTTTATTGCTATCTGATATTCTGTTTACAGTTTGCGAACAATTTATCAAATAAATAAATAAATTACTTAATTAAACACACCGTCTACAAAGATCGATAACATTTAAAAATAATTATCTTTCACTAATCAAACTTTGTACGTATATAGAATGACATCAATCATAAATAATTCCAAATGATCCATATTTCTATGAGATTAAGAGGATGCGTTGTCACGTGGTCGCTGCCGTTTTCTCCGTACAATCGTAATCCTCGATTTTATCCTTGGAATGTAACACTAGAGCTATAATTATTAAATAATTTTTAGATACATTTAATAGGCAAGAATCTTGTTTAAATCGTAATTTTAAAAAAAAAGTTATTTAATTCTGATCACTGGTCAGCTTTTCTATCCAGCTAAATGAGTGATGAAAGAACGGCTAAAAGAAGCGATGATGCAAGTGTGTCTGGATGTAGAAGCCGAGGAAGGCCAAGAAAGACATGGCATGATCAAGTACGACAAGTACTTGAAAATGGACGTGTGAAAAATCGGAATAATCGGCGTGTGTGCATGAGATGTATGAATATAGAGGAAGATAAGGAAGTGTGTCAGGACAGAGTGGTGTGGCGTTCTATCCTCTCTGCCGACCCCTACGGGAAAACGGCACGATGCGATGGTTGGATAGTTAGTTAGTTGTTATTTATTTACTGCGGGACCTGCTTGGGAGAATGCACGGGAACTAGCGGCCAATCGCTTGGTGGAAGCAGGTTGTGGAATCCATATGCTCCAAATAGTGAGCGGATGTAGGATTATGATGATGAATTAAATTATTGAAAAAATAAGACGATACAGACACGTTTCTGGGCCCAGATTACAAGCATATCTAGGCAGTTGTGTAATCAGTAAATTTTCAAAGAGTATAAGACGTCACAACAGCGATACATTTGTATGTAGATATTTTAGTAATCGGTGCCCTGGTCGATATTTTATTGATTTTATTTTATTTTATTACTTTTACGCCAATAGGGCTTTTACATAGACACAGTAGGTAGCTATTCATTACCGCCAGAGATGGCATCCAGACACTGTTCCCTAAAATGCACTAGATTTGTGTTGAAAACATCAATATTGTTAGTATACTTGTTAGTCAGTGCGTGCATTATTCGTATCGGTGATTTAGCACTGTAATTGGTCGATGATTGGCTACAGTAAAATAGTGCATTACTACGGGTAACTCGACCAGGCACTCGTATACTAATTAAATTTGTTAGTTGACAACTATCAAACATAGATTTTAATACTTTGAACAGAAAGAGCAAATCATTTAATATTCTTCTATTTTCTATCAAATATAAAAAACGTGTGAGAAAATCATTGCACCAAATCAATCTAGCGCTAAATTTAACGAGAAAATCTAGGATTACAATTGTACGGAGTATGTGACAGCGCATCCCCTCAAGAAAAAGCCATCGATTCATTATTTATTCAAATTTTTCTTTCCCATGCCTTCTCGATCGATCGAATCGTTGATAAATTTAATACATTAATAATTCGTCCGTAGCAGGTTGATATCAGAATCTAGAAACTAGTTTAGTCGGGCCGCAGGCGAAGGGCAGGGGTGGTAGGACGGTAGGAGGCGCCAGCCGGTCGACAAACGGTAGTTAATAGGAAACAATAAATAATCATAAAATCAGTCTAGGCGCAGAGTAGCCGCGCCGGGAGACGTGATAATTCGCGCAGTTTCACATGATTCGTCTTTTAAGATACGCCGACAAAATGGATCGATTATATATAAGAAGATGTTTGAAAAGTGAATACACATTCTGGAGTATTATTAAAATATTTGGAGACAAGTTTTGCAAAAGCCTCATCATCATCATCATCATACCATATCCGCTCCCTATGTGGAGCATATGGAACCAAGATATCCATATTCCCTTCCAAACTTTTCGAATCAAACTGTTCAGATGTCAATTGTAATTTAAAGAATGTGAATTTTTTTCACTTATTTATTTTTATATACTGAATGAAATACCACCCCGTAGCACAGTGGTGGCGCATTTGGCTACCGTGAATGAGGTCGCGGGTTCGATTCCCGTAGGGGGTCAACACGAAATATTTATTTACGTGTGATTTCCATATTAATATTTCATGTGTGATACTTTGGACTGGTACTGTAATAAAATGATCAAGAGACACTGCACTTGGTGTACCGATACAGTGCCCTATGCACCATTGGGTGCGGATAAGGAGAGTAGTGGTGGTAGTATATTTTTCGACGAAAGTTTAAAAATATTTGTAGTATGTCCAAATCCTGTAACTTTTTTTGTATCTCTGATGAAGAAACTGTTTCCAAACTTGAGAATATGGATATTCGGGCGTTTACAGGGCTAATGACATGTGAAAAAAATACTGTATGTAATTTACGTAAGAAATATGGAATTGTGATCCATATGCCCCACATAGGGAGCGAATGTAAAATTATGATGACCACCGCAAACCCTTTTTTTTCAAAATACTACTGCTATACTACTTTCCCTTTTCGGTATCCAATGGTGCATAGGGCCCTGCATTGGTAAACCAAGTTCATTTAATCTCGATAATTTGTTACACGAAGGCAAGATGATCAGTCTTACGCTTCGGCGCCAGTCCAAGGTATCACAAATTAAATGTTAATATGAAAACCAGTAGCTCAATCACAGATAACTATCGACGTAGTTAAAAACGTGCTAACCACGTGCTAACGCTAACGATTTGACCGATCACAATGACGCTCATACCACGTTCGCCGAGCCGAGCATTACCGAAGCAACGCTCGGGAATGCTCGGCACGCGATATCGCGGCCGAACGTCAAACGTCAGATTGGGATTGTTTATTATGTCGACTGCATTTCTCAATATTTGGCTTGCCGAACGCCGGCTAAATGAAATACGGCACTCGAGAAAGATTGAATGAAGATATGTGCGAATAAGATATATCTCGGGAAATGGCTCGCGACTTGATGCGCGCGTTTAATAATCCCGATCGATAACTTTTAACGCGTGTTCCATTGTGATCGCGAAAACGTTAAACATCCATGGGTAAGAAATCGTTATCACGTCGCTTATTACCGAGTCGATAGTGATCTGTGATCGAGCAACAGGAATTACACTTATCACTTATGTCAATTCAATCCGTAAACCTGTTGTGTTCAGACCTGATATTTTAGCATAAAACAAATACTGACACTTGGTATTAATAAACAAGTAGATGTTATCCTCAGATCAGCGCCATGGGCTAGTGGTATACGTCTTGGTTCGCAAACGTCCTCCCACGTTCGGATCCCGGTGACGGCTATTCAATTACACGGCTGATGCGTGCTGCCAGGCCAGAGGAATACTAACTGAATGCACTAATATATAATATACTACTTCTTATTACTACTTTCCGCTATCCGAACCCAATGGTGCATAGGACACTGCATTGGTATACTTATGTATGTATTATTTTCGTCCCGCGGTGTAGTGGATTAAACCTTCTAACTAACCATCCCGCCATTTCCCCGTAGGGGTAGGCAGAGAGGATAGAACGCCATACCACTCTGTCCTGACAGACTTACTTTGCTTCCTCTACATTCATACATCTTCTCATGCACATACGCCGGTTATTCCGACTTTTCACATGTCCACTTTCAAGTACCTACTTCAAACGTTCGGTTATTTTTATTTTTATTTTGGAACATTTATATAGCGCCGTTCTCCTATAATTATACTTCAAGGGCGCTCAAACTCAAATTAAAAAATTTTCGGCAAAATTTAAGTGGAAAAAAATAACTCATTCAAAAGATTTGTAGAACAAATAGGTCTTGATTTCCATCCGAAACATCACTTCACTCTCACAGTCGCACACTTCTGGCGGAAGAGCATTCCAAGCCACAGGGCCCGCAACCGCAAAAGCGCGCTCCCCAAATTTTGTGCGCTGATTGACGGGGTCAATATGAACAATTCATTTAAATGTGATTTTTTTCATAAAAATATTTAACCAATTGCAGTCCATTTTGATAATTGCTACATGAAAGCAAGATGATCAGACTTCAGTGCCAGTCTAAGATATTATACATGACACCACGAACTACATTTTAAAATGGTAAAAAAAAACTAATTTTAAAGTTATGTTTCATGTTGAACCCCACGGGAATCGAACCCGCGACCACATGCATAGAAGCCCGACGCCCTAACCAACACACTATCTATCCAGCTATCTAGGTTAGGTACCATTTTTGTACCTATGAGGAGCTAAAATAAAAATACATGTTGGTAAACATGTGTTTATTTTAAAGCCAACAAAACCCACGCAGAGATAAATCATCAAAAATATATATCCATAATCTGGTTTCTTAAGATTCAGTGCAAATTTCAAGAGCCGGTGACGTCACACCTGTCAACTCGTGGGCGTTCGAAATTCAAACGCGTGAAAAATTCAAAAAAGGAAGCCGTACAATGTACTGCATTAATAACACCATGGCGGCAAAATGCACTTCGAGAAAAAATAAAGCTAAGAGGCGAGCCTCATGTTAAAAAAAACAGTTTTGCGAGAAAACAATGGGGTATTGTGATGCGAAATTACAGTTTTTGTGTAGGTACTTAACACAAACAAATAATTATTTTGAAAGATTTTACTGTTTTAAGGCAAGTTTTACTTTATTTTATTTAAAAAACAGTCGCGCTTTTAGGGTTTAGGTACCCAAATATTCAAATTTCGGGGATACTTTTAGATACTACTTATTTTACTTTCCCTTATCAACATCCAATGGTGCATAGGGCACTGCATTGGTACACCAAGTGCAGTGCATTGGTACACCATCTTCATCATTTTATTACATGAAGATAAGATTATATTATCACAGAGGGATTGATCCCACCTCCACCCGCGACTGTTATAGAGTTCTTGGGGACTCTCTGTCAGTCACGCTATTTCCGCGTTTTACTTTTATTTTTATTTTTATAGCCACACGGTACATGAAGGTAAGATGATCAGTCGTACGCTGCAGTACCAGTCCAAGGTATCACACATGAAATATTAATATGAAGATCACATGTAAATAAATATTTCATGTTCCCTACAGGAATCGAGCCCACAACTTCATGCACGGTAGCCAAATGCGCTGCCACTATGCTGCAAGGCGGAGTACTATGCAGCGGGTTTTAAACAGTCAATAATAAATGTGCCAGAAAGTAGGAAACATTAACAAAACTTTAATAGAATGTTACGTAAATTTTTTTATACTTCCATTTTCTTTAGCTTAGAGCTTTACCAATGTTATTACTGTATTATTTGTAGGTTTTACTAAAAAAACTATGTTTTTCAAATATATAAGACAAAAATAGTTTTATTTTTTATTTTTTTATTATTATTATTTATAAACCACCTTAACAGGCCAGGAGACCCAATTACAGAGAGGAACAACGACACAAACACCCAGGCTTGAGAAAAATCACTTTTAATTTTTGTGTTCTCACCGGGAATCGAACCCGGAACCTCCGTATCGTGAGTCCAGCGTCTTAGCCATTACGCTACGAAGGCCGCCGTATTGATAGTAATCCAAGAATCGAGAAAGAAAAATCATGTTTTTATCGGTTGACATTATTCAAGTTGGTAGCTTAGAAAATAGAAATTCAAATTAAATTTTACTTTTAAGTAATTGTTATGAACATCACTTGAAAAATCACAAAATAAGATTCTGTCTGGAAATGGATCTTTTAAACCAGTTTTATTAATACATTATATTCCACTCTCTTTCCGACGCATAAATTCGCGCTATCTGCTGCAGAATAAAATCGCTGTCAATAATAACCGAGGAGGTGCCCTTATTTTCCACCCACACGATACTTGGTACAACGGCCGCGCGGGCTCCATACAAAAAGTACCGGGTGGGGCGGAAAACCGGGCCGATCCGCTTTCTGGGCCTACACGAAGTTAAAATAATTTATTCGTCTCGGCTGTGGGCTGTAGATAAGAATATTTACAGCCGCGTCGACTTTCGGCTTGAGTTTTGAATTGGCGAACTTCGAAAAGATTCATAAATTTTGAAATTATCGATGCTTTGTCATTTATCTGTGTTAGTACACAGTAGTGAAGAGTATAACCGGTCAGGGATATGCCACACGCAGTTTGCGATTCTAAGACTGTTGTTTTGAAGGGAAATTTATCTTAAACAACTATAATGTCTCTCTAATGGAGAGACATCTTCAGGCGTCTTCTAGTAAGTAATCAAGTTCGGATGAACCTTACCTACACCAATAAAGTTAGATTGCCCCAAAAAATGCTTAACTAAATTCTCAACAGATGTCACTATGGGGAAAGAATATTTAAAATCTGTCGACAACACAACTCGCATGTGGATTCTTCTGTAACAAACTCAACAAATATACAAGTTTCAAAAATTTGTCATACATGGTTGTCAGATGATGGGCGGAATGGGGAATGTTGTAATACATCAAGTGGCCACTTAACCCAGCCAATGACAGGTCATAAGCCCTGTAAACGCCTAGATAACCCACATTCGTTTCCAGAAATTCTCTGTCTCTGTTGAGATATCAATAAAAACTATAATGTCTTCAGTTTTTGAATGCAATAAACGATTTTTTAAAATAATAATAATTGAACACTTTTTTTCAATGGTCGATTTCTTCATGGACGCAAATTGGATAATATAAATATGTCATATTATTATGACTGATCTTAGCCCCGTAAATACCTGATGAGCTTTCATATTCCCTAGACAATGGTTGTGTATTATAATATCTTCTTTGACGCTCCAGATAATACCTACGTATATGTATATATTTTTAGCTATAAATAATTTTTACATTTTACACTAATGAAAAATAACGAATTATATTCATTGACATAACTGATTTTTTTTACATATCAATAATTTTAAAAATATAAATAATTTGGATATATGCTCGGATGTTAAAAATGAAAAATAATATCGTTTAGAATTGCAAACATAAAATGCAATGTACAGTTTAGATTTTAGATTATCGCAAAAACGGGTCCAAAGCTTGAACCCACAACCTACCAATCGATATCAATGGTGTTGACCACTACACCCTATCGTAATATTATACCCAAGGAGGTTGTACTACAATAATAAATATGGAGGTAAAATAAAATGAGATATTTGAAATTAAATATAACCAAAGGAAAATGACAAAATAATATTTCGTTGTTGCGCCTGCAAATTCGGTTATAATTTCGGTTTTACTATGTAAATAAATACAAATTTTTCAGAAAAAGAAAAGAAAAGATTTATTCAAAAATAAATTTCATTTGTTACCAACCAAAAAACAAACAAAAAAATAAAACTACTTGTCGGATTTTAACAGTAGAATATTTCATAAAATAATATTATATTAAATAAAACAATATTTGCAAAAAAAAGTCTAGCAGATTTAGCAGGCGCAAGGATTATGTATTTTTTTTGTAAACAAAAATTTTTTCAGAACATAAAATTTAAAAAATTTAAAAAAATAATAAATCATACAATTTGACGGCATTACCTTCCATATAAATTTGTATGCAATAGCGTCAAATTAATTTGATAGAGTTAAATTATTTCAAACCACTATTTTCCGAGATGTAATTTATTCTGTTATATTTAATCGTATTGCTTGCTTATGTGTTTATATAAAAAGGGCTTTGCGATTAGCGAGTTGGTAGATTTTGTAAAATTTAAGTGTTCCATAAAATAATTAAATAAATTAAAAATAACATTAAAGAACCCCTTGTTCCATATGAAAATTCAAATCACGTGACCGTTCGTAATTAAAAATCGCCGTTTCCAGCCAATGAGCGGTCGGGCGCCATGTTGCGGTTGGAATCGACTTCTAAATTTGAATTTTTGACGCGTAAATCGGCGGGAAACAATGCGGCCATTTTGCGCGTAATTTCGTGGCCATTTTGGCCGTGTCCTCTCTCCACCATGGGCCATATTGTAGGATATTAATATAATAGTGTTATAAACAACCCTTACTACCTTTACGGTAGCGGGGGCTTGTTTTGTCGGAGGATTACTGTTTGAAATGAAGTTATGCGAAGGGTCTTAACAACATTGTATTTTATACGAAATTTCAATATTTTAAACTATAAATGAACCTAACTCAACGAATAATGAATGATTTTTCAAAATAGAGCTATGAAACATCGAAATAATTATTGTTTTTTTTAAAAATGTATGAAACTCTCTTCTACTACTACTGCTTTCCCTTATCCGCACCCAATGGTGCATAGGGCACTGCTCAACGAATAATGAATGATTTTTCAAAATAGAGCTATGAAACATCGAAATAATTATTGTTTTTTTTTAAATGTATGAACTCTCTTCTACTACTACTGCTTTCCCTTATCCGCACCCAATGGTGCATAGGGCACTGCATCGGTACATCATTTTATACACGAAGTTAGGATGATCAGTCTACGCTTCAGTACCAATCCAAGGTTTCACACATGAAATATTTGTATGAAAACCACATGTAAATAAATATTTCATGTTGACCCCCACAGGAATCGAACCCGTGACCTCATGGAAGGTACCCAAATTAATGCGCTACCACTGCGCTACGAGGCGGATAAATTCATCATCATCATCATCATCTCAGCCCGTTGAGGTCCACTGCTGGACATAGGCCTCTCCCTGCCGTCTCCACTCCTCCCGATCCTGCGCCGTCCCCGTCCACTGTCTTCCAGCAGACTTCCTGATGTCGTCCACCCATCTAATCCTTGAGGCCTCTAATTCCTCGGTCTCAACACCAGAACGCGTTTCGTCCATCTGTCGTCCGTCATTCTGGCTATGTGTAAATTCTGGATAAATTCACAAGAAATAAAATAAAGAGGAGCTTATTTTTTAAATTTTTTTCCTATGTGGAGCATGTGGACATCACTAGATCCCTCTAAGAGACACTATCGCCAGCCAGCTCTCTCGCCTCCTCCCACGCCAGGCCCGCATCCATCAGCTCCGCCGAGTACATCCGTGGGATGGTCATCGACGGCGTAAATCTCCATTTAGCGGCCACAATTCGCGAGCGCCGCTAACTCGATCCGTTTATAAATATAGTGCAAAACGCGCACTATATTTTTCTAGCGTCGGTACGCCACTTAAATACTTTACAAACTTCCACATTCCTTAAAAACGCACGTCCTTATAAATAAGTATGTCTTCTTTACTGATTTATTTATGGACATTGTAAAAAACAGTTATTTTATTTAATTTAAAGGATTGTTTGAGTTGAGTGCGCATTGTATTTCCGTGTAATGCAATCAATTCCGACATATTAACTATAAAATATTGGTCGTTTGGTGGCTTTATTGGTAATTTGTCGCGCGTGGGAGTCGAACCAATTGTATTCCCCTGAAAGGCGAGGGCTTTACCAAGGGACCAATATAATTTCCTAGTATTTTACTGCACACATTACTAGGATACATGGGTTGAGTGCATTATTCTCTTGCTATTGAATGCAATAAAATCTCGTTGAATTAAATTCTTAGAAATCAGACAGTATAAAGCCATCGCAAAAATTAAACTGCGAAACAGGGATGTAGTCTAGTGGTAGATTCGGGGACACAGCTCGTTTTCTGCTTTCTGGCACAGTTATTTCCGACTATTAGAAAGCAGCCCGGAAATTGATATATTTGAGAATATCATAAGAACGTATACTCGTACTTTTTTTCTTCAGTAACAGCTGTTTCGTCCTGTCACAGCATTTTTAAACTTTCACTTTCTATTACTAAATTCCCCTTAGCCGCATCTGTGCCCTATGCACCATTAATTGCGAATGAGGGGAAAGTAGTAACATCTAATCTCTTCCACCCTCGAAACCCGGTACATACATTAAAATGAAACTTTGCGCCCGAAAGGTTAAAACATAAGTTTGTTAACCTTTTACCTGTCATCGGCGAACTCAAAAGGGTTAAATTTACTGCCAGAATGCCGCAGTTACATCATAAATTACTATAAACTATTCAAAACTCATTACACTTAGACTGACTTACGAGCTTTCTGCGAATTATGGACTTAATGCGTTTTGCATAATCACCGTATTAAATAAGAATTCATTTGCTTGACATGTTAACATACATACATATATAAAAACATTAATTATCTAAGTATAAGAATCAATTGCAAATCCGAAATTGCGAAATTAAATAATTTAAATCAAACACTTTGTTTATTACTTCTAAACTTTATTATTATTTCTTTCTCCCGACTAGTTAGAACTTATGGGCTGTTCTTGGCTGGGTTAAGTGGCCACATGACGTATTACAAAATTCTACATTCCACTTATGAGCCAATATCCGCACATCTTAAGCCCTTTAAACGTTTGAAAATCTACAGTGCAGATCTTGGAAAAAAAAATTTTAATTTCTGTTAAGACATTATCGTAAATTTAATAAAATACACGTAGAATAATAAACATCCTGTATACATTTGAGTAATTTTACGAGTAGCAAAGCCTAGAAAGTATTAATTTCACAGCGATTACGCCGCGTAACAAAGCGGTAAGTAATCCACGCGGCACAACGCCCCTGAAGAAAGGGTAAAAATAGCGGCATAACAGCCCGAAATAAAGCGGAACGTTTGGCTCTCTCCGGGAAACGATCTTGACCCTCGATAATGTCAACCGTGTAATGTTAGAACTTGTATCACTACTCACTACTCTATCTTACTATTAAGAGCATGCTCCACCACGTGACTCGCGGCCGCTTCCCACACAAACGTATTCCTCGATTTTCTCCATGGAATTTAACATTGGAGCAATGATTTTTTCACACATTTTAGATATCGACCAGATGCGTATCGTCTTATTTTTATAACAAATAAAATTTTAAAAAATAAGACGATACAAACACGCATCTGTAGCTCAATCACAGATGACTATCGACGTGATAACGATTTCTCACCACGGATGTTTAACGTTTTCGCGATCAAAATGGAACATCCGTTAAAAGTTAAAGGGATTATTAATTACAGCTTTAAATATGGAAAATACGCCAAAACTGTAAGTAAAGTAAAACAATTTAAGTTTTAATTGTTTGTGCACAATTTATCATGCCATTTATTTGATTTAAATCAATTTGAGAAAGCCATAAAACGAAACATTTGTCAAAGTATGCCTTTCATCTATGGTGCTTGGCAACGCGACCGTGATATGAACGTATGTTCATTGTGATCGGTCAATGCTTAGCACGTTTTTAAGCACGCGACAATCATCTGTGATTGAGCTACTGGTCGATATCTAAAATGTGTGAAAAAATCATTGCTCTAATGTTCAATTCCAGAGAGAAAATCGAGGAATACGTTTGTATGGGAAGCGGCCTATGAAGTATGCTCTTAAAAGCCCAACAATGTTTTTTTAAGGAAAGAAAAAAAATCCACGGAAGATGTTTCGACTGGGCCATATACTACGTATGCCTCCCGAGAGCCTAAACCATGCTTTCTATTTTACAAATCATCAGTTTCTCGGCGTCCTGGACGTCCGTGTTGACAATCCTTCAGCAAATTGCGTCAGAGTTGCGGGACGTGGACCTGACCTGGAAGGATGCGCGGGATTGTCAGCAGCGGACGCCCAGGACGCCGAGAACCCGATGCCTTGTAAAATATACTCGGGCGGCATACGTAGTAGATACCAAGGGTTGCTGCGTCCATTGCATGACTTCTGTGTTTCTTAAAAAGTCAAACCATAATAACACATAATATTCTTCTAAGACACCTATTCTCAAAACTCAGAAGTCCTCTATTTTGGGCCCTGGTTTGATGCCATGATTCGCAGCCATAGAGAAGAACAGGTCTGATGCAGGCGTTATAAAGGCGGCATTTTGTTTGTCTGGAATATCATTTTGAAAACCTCAAAATTTTAATCATATTATAAATGCAAATCAGATTCTGATGATAAGGGGACAGAATAGTTCAGTACATATTAATTCAGACTATTGCCATACCTACTGCAAAGTGAAAAAGCAGTTTAGAAACCCATATTTTAACCTGTTTCTACTGAAAACTTTATCATATAAATAAAAAATGATATTCTTTTATTTCGCATTCTGGATAGCAGTTTCGCCTTCACATAGTAAAAATATTTAATCATTTTAAGCACTGTGCTAAGTTGCAAATTTATATTGTACCAAGAAATACTTGAATGCAGTATTTGGTTACTATGTATGTATACGGGTAGTCGAGTGGTAAAGTTTATGACTACCTACTTCAGACCGCGAGTCGCGGCTGGGAGTATTTCGAGAACAAATTCTTAACAATCAACAATACGCGCAGATGTCTCAAGAGACCAAGAAGCTCTTTAGGAAAGGAATATGGATATCAACAGTGCAGGTGGTGCTGTATTATCAACATTCCTATCGCAAGTAGAGGCACCGAAAAGTGGCGCCAACGTCGGAATTACGGGATGTGGACTTGTGTATCGATGCAGCGCCCTATGCACCATTGGGTGCGGATAAAGGAGAGAAGTAGTAGTATCAACAGATAGAGAAAAAGGAAGCTTTAGAAAGGAATATTAATATCTAGGCGTTTCGAGGCTATCCTTGGTTGGGTTAAGGCGCTGTTATTTTTACCTACTGACACAGGCCCGTCATGGGTAAATTCCGTGTTCTCCTTCTAGGATTTGGACGCGCTCAAAATGTTGTAAGTGAAATTCAATTCACATAAGCGAAAAATAATTAGCAAAAGTGTATTAACTTGTATAAACAACATGTTGAGTGTGTCCAAATACTCGTAGACAAACTTCTCGTCTCTGTTGAGATGTCAAATTGTAATTATTAGCCCGTAATGGGTGAAATCCAGTTTTTGTCTACAAGTATTTAGACACACTCAAATTGTTGTTTATAAAAATTAGCTGGTAATAATTATAAGCATAACAAATTGAAGAGTCATCTTCAGGCGTTTCCTAGTAGGTGATATAATTCGGTAAGAATATCACTTGAAATCATAAAGGTTTCTGCTGAAATGCTTAGCAATTTTCTCAATGGATGACAGAGAGTGTTCACATGTGAAGCGTCGCGCCATTTTACTGTATACTGTCAGATATGGATATCAAATACTAGGCGAAATGGGGAATGTTGTAATACATCAAGTGGCCACTTAACCCAGCCAATGACAGGACACAAGCCCTGTAAACGCCTATATATCCATATTCCCTTCCAAACTTCCCGTCTCTGTTGAGATGTCAAATTGTATTAACTTGTATTTGAATGTGTTTTTCACATAAAAATATTTCATATGTGATAACTAGGACTAATAAGCGCAAGACTGATCATCTCACCTTCACGTTTTTTTTTTATTCGCTGCACTAGTGTATCAATGCAGTGCCCTATGCACCGTTGGATGCGGATAAGGGAGAGAGAGAGAGAGAGTATAAACTTTGGTTCCCATATAAATTTTATGGTTTGTTAGATCGTAATTTTAAAATGAATTTTTTTAACTACACGATAATAAAATTAAACAATAAACTAGCCCATATAATCAACAAAGAAACTTCGCTTCCTCGACCGTCATGCATTTTAAATTAAAAAAGTGACACATTTAGAATATTTGTCCATTAGTAACGTGATATGAAATTTAATTACGGCGCGTCTCCTAAAATCGTGCTCTTGAGTGTGTTTTCTTAATTTTTATTTTATTTTTATTATGTTTTACTAGAATTGCTACTTGCCCTCATCCGCTCCCAATGGTGCATAGGGCACTGCATTGGTACACCAAGTGAGTGTAGTGTGTCTTGATCATTTGATTACACGGAGATGTTTATTTATTTATTTCTGGATTATTTAAAAAGCGCTATTTTTGCGAGAAACCGCCGCCTCAAGAGCGCTCAAGATGATCAGTGATCAGTCATACGTTTCTGTACCTGTCCATGGTGAAATATTAATATGAAAATAAATATTTCGTGTTAACTGAACCTGCGACCTCAGGCACGGTAGCCAAATGCGCTACCACTATGCTACAAGGCGGACAAAAAAAAAGAAAAAATATTTTTGAAAAATATTTTTTTACATGGTCTAAAAAAACTCGATGTACAAGCGGAAAACTAGCGAATTTACATCATATTTGGAGTCAATTTTGTACAACAAAATTGATGATTTGACCTATAGTTTTCGATAAAATTGAGTAGGTACGAAGTTTTTTTCGATAATTTTTTGCAAATTGTTATTAAATATCATCATGTATTTAGTGAGAGAGAGAGAGAGAAAGTTCTTCATTGAGAAAATAAACCATAGCATTTGAAAACAAAAATAATGCCGTCCCCTATAAACCGCAATTTTTGCCGTTTGTCATCGGGAGCCAATAGCAAATATGTAAATTTATCATAGAAATACAACAAAATAATAAAAAAGTTTACAAAATATACATAAAAGGAATAGAGATACGAAAAATGCATATGGTGAATCAAATATATATAATAAATTGTGGTGCATCAATATAAAGAAGTTCTATCTTCCAACCAATTCCCTTAAAATAAAAATAATTTTATTAGCATTGTTACACGATTTAAATTCATAGGGCATATATATTAAAAAAAATTGGAATTAAATATTCTAAAAGTTCTCTGCCCGTACTTATTTTTTAGTTTTGGGCACAATTAATCCCTCCATGGATGTGAATCTAGTCAAAATCAATAGTAAGGTATCCATAAATTAAACAAAATTAAAAACAGCATTTTTATTAAATTTGTGCTTCTTAATCTGCAGTAACCTACTAATATAACCTTTAATGAGAAAAAAAAAAGTCACGTGGCACATTCGACCCCAAATATGATGTAGATTCACCAGTTTTCGAGTTTTATTACTTTATGTATATGAGCGTTGCGCGTCGCCGTCGCTAACAGGAGACAATACTTTTACTTAAGACCCGAACCAGTTTTCCGCTACATGTGTACAGAGTGACATCTATCGGAAGTGAGTTGAGTTACATATTAGCATATTATATTCCACATAAACAGCGCAGCGTAGTACAATAATGAAGCGGGCAAACGTTGACAGGTCGATTAGTGAAACTTTATAATATTATGGTCTAGTAAAAACGGACAGGATGTAATATTATAAGGCGACTTAAAACGTTTCACTGTGTCATACATTTTTTAAATAACGGTTTTTTATTTATCTGTCCGCGTGCTTCGAACAACAATTTACTAGAAGGAGCATTGCCATACAAAATTTCTAAAAATATACGCTTCCTAGGGTTAATTTCACAACATTATTCTGATTCCACAGAATTTTAAAAAAAATTCTTTTCAAAATTTTATTGTACACATTTATTTATTTATTAATGTTTTAACGCCCATAGGGCTTTTACATAAACCATTTTAAAAATGTTACACAGTAGGTAGCCAAAGTACAGAAACAAAAATGAAAAAGACAAATACAATACGCATATTCGATTCATTTCCGCAGAGAATGGCATCCAACACTGTTCTCTAAAATGCACTAGATTTGTGTTGAAAATATCAATATTGTTAGCAAACTTGTGTTTATGCAACATTATGTTTCTTTTTAAATTTTTATGGGTTAATATTTTAATCATTTTTTGAATATCCTTCTATTCTTCCTCATCCCCCCTTTTCCCATCCTTTCTTATTACTTAGGCACTACTTATGTGTGTATATTTACATTTAATTGTATAAATCAAAAACCGTTATTGGTCTTGTTAAGCAAATGTTCCAGATCTGTTTATATTACACTTTGTAACGACTGTGTTGGTTTTGTAAATAAAGAATAAAATAAAATAAAACACTTTACAATCAAATTCCACCGTTTAAAGACTCCAGCACTTTACATACACGAAGTGTGTTTTGTAGATGATGTAGGTTTACTAATATTTTTTAAATTTTGTCGATAATGCTTATCTTAGCCTTGCATTTCTGCTCTATTTCTACATGTAATTAGTGGAAACTATCATAACATAGTTTTCGCCTGGAAATCGCATTTCAACTGCATTGATATAATTACTTTTTTTTCTTTTCAAAAGAAAAAAAATTGTTTACAAAGAAATACTTACATAAAATCACATATAAATAGAAAAATAAACAAAAATCCCACCAAGGCATAGCCTGTTGTGGGTATACTGTGAAAAGTCAATGTAATGTGTTCATAAATTCTTTCAAGCAGCATTCACAAGGCAAAAGAGAAAAAGATCATTAAAAAATACAAGATATTGATAATATTTATACAAAGAAGAAGAAGAATGGAAATAATTATAAAATATAAAATAAAAAATACCGAAGATATAATGTTATTTGTTATGGTCTTTATAGTAAGAATGATTCCAATCCAATGAGGAAATCCACTGCTACCCCGAATTGAATTTTAAAAATGCTTTCGTGTAGACGCGAATATTTAAAAATTTTGAAGTGGGATGAAATATCCCAAAAACGCACGCAAAAATTAAATAAAAAATGTTGAAAATAGCATTCATTTCAAAATCATAAACAATGACGTCACTCCTTGTATCTAAGTGTAGTGTTTTCCGTTTCCCATACAATGGAATTGCTGTTCAACAGTATATGACAGTTGAGTCGAGGTATATTTTATCTGTGCTTCCCGCGTCAGTTTGCATAGATTTTTGACAGTTTTGTTACTGGCTGAGAAATTACCATGGCCTTAAACAACCCGTTTTATGACATCACTCCTGCAAAAATGACGCAGTTAGTACATAGTAGTATTTGGCGCGGTATTTGAAATGTGCAACTTTAAAAAATCGTATCTTCATCAATAACTTATATAAAAAAATATTTAATATATTTTGTTTGTTTAGTTAAATAGTAAGTTTATAGAAAAAAAATACTTTGAAAACAGTGGATTCCCTATTGAATTTTACAATCCTAATATCTTAAAAAAACAAATATATCACAGCAATCTCTAATGGGATAGTTCCGTCCAGAATGTCATTGGAACGAACAACTAAATAGCCAAATATATGGAGGAATTTCATATCTGTGAAAATCTTTGAAGACCGGAATCCTCTACTCATTTCCGTACTGGTTATAAATAATCGTTACAATATAGCGCCGTTAGTCGGCTAATTTACGGCTAGAGGAGTGGGAGCAACGGCGATGATTGACATAACGATTCGTTAACGAGCCGCTAAACCGCGACAACACTTTAGTAACGAAAGAAAAAACTTTTTTAAATTTCCGTTAGAATGGGTTTTTGGGAAAGATAAAGAATTTAAATATCTTATGGTCATGTGTCATTTATAGCCAAATGCATTTTAATATTTCTTTTTTTCTCATAAATTAGAAAAGTAGAAATTTTTTGGGGGCGTTTCCATACAAATTGTCTAAGCATATACTTTTCTAGGGTTATTATTATATTATGGATAATTTATATAGCGCCATTTTCGTACAAACAAATACACCTCAAGGGCGCTTTAAATATTTAATTCAACGGCTCGGGAAATTTAAAGTTAGTGAGACTCAATTTCTGAGTAGAAAATACCATTATCAAAATAATCAAAAGATTTTGAGAACATATAGGGTCTTAAGTTTCTTTCGAAACATCACTTTACTCTCACAGTTGCGCACTTCTGGTGGGGAGAGCATTCCAAGCCACAGGGCCCGCAACCGCAAAAGCGCGCTCTCCAAATTTTGTGCGGTGATTACGGATCGGTACTAAAACCCTGCCTATAGCTGTAGATTAGCTGATCGAAGTGTGAGACGTCTCTTGCTAGTTCATCTAGAATGCAAAGCTCTTTTAAATACTCTGGAGCGGCATCATGCATGGCTTTGTACATTAGCCACTTAATTTCATAACACCACTTATTTTCAAATTCCACCGTCTAAACACTCCAGCACTTTTCAAAGTAGGCCCATAACACGAAACGTGTGACGTGGATGTCTAGTGATGACGTAGATGCTATTGATGACGTGGTGAGTGACGTAGTGGGTAACTAGACACCTCAGACACGGTAGTATTTTCCAAGTATGGAACGTCACTTCTCTGAAATTTTTGTTCGAAGATCAATACCCATTTAAAATACATTATTTTTATTTACGTCATCTAATTTTATTTCTAAAAAAAAAAATTTAAAAATGTTAGGATACGGGGGTTAAGATTTAAGATGCGTTAAAAGCCCATTGGTGCATTTGAATTTCGAATGAACGTAATATTTAATTACCGCCATGACAGCTGACAGCCGATCTATTTCCAAAATCAAACGGGCCAATGGGGAGCCGGCTCGGCCGTGACGTGACGGATAAGATAATATACTTGTACGTCATTTTTTGGGGACTGAAAACGGTAATTTAGACAAAATGCGCTGTTATTATTATTCGGGTTTTGTGGCAGTACGTTAGAGCTACGGGACGTGGACCTGGCTTGGCTTGGCAGTTCGTGGAATCAATGTGCTCCACAACATAATTTTATAGATGGTGTAAACAAACTCGATGTACAAGCGGGAAACCAGTGAATCTACATCATATTTGGAAGCTTTTTGATTTTTGAGAAGAAAAAAAAATTTACCGTTTTCGAGTAAATTTATTAAAAAGTTGATTTTTTTTTTCCGATTAACTTTTTTGGAAATTTATTTTGTCCAAATTAACACCATTCATAAAGAACAGAAAATAAAAAACGCATTTTATTAGGAAATTCATGCAATTTTACTTAATCTGCGGTATTGATGAAAGATTTTATGACAAGAAAAAAAAAATTACTAACCAACCATCTGTCTGTTTTCCGAAGGGAAAGGCAGAGAGGATCATTTTAATAACTGACTGGGGTCCAAATCGATACCAGTAAACGTTTGGATGGATTAATCAAATACATTGTGTCCAATTATTAATTTTCGCAGTCATGTTACTATCCTTCGTAAACAGGATAATTTAATAAGCGAGATACATCAAATCGGTGAAACTTTACAATAGTTGGTACCTTTACAATAATAAATGTTTCAATATTTTTAGATACTTAAGTGATAGCCTTTAAGTGGACATTATTGTCAGAAATTAATGTTGTATATATTTAAAATAAGTGTATGTCTGTTGGCTGTCCATAAAACAAATAAAAAAATAAAAAATTATAAAAAAATATTCCAGAATTTGTAAAAAATTCCACTTCATCTCTGTAGAGATATAAAAATCAAATATCATATACGTACTCCTGTTATGGAAATCCAGAGTACCTACCTACTGGATTTAAATAAACTCAAAAAGTTTACAAAATCCTCTCCAAACATGACGTAGAGACAGACACTGGTTTTTCCGCGTTCATCGAGTTTTGTTACTCAAACAAATTTTCTATAAATGTAGAAAAAATAGAACGAAAAATCCCAAAACCATCAGTGCAATCCGTTTGTAAATCGAATAATCAATAAGCGAGATACAATCATTTATACTTTGTATTCCCCATACGACCGGTGACGTCATCATACAAAATCTTTGCAAAAATCAAACTTGAATGATTGTATCTTTGTTATTAATTATCCGATTTATAAACGGATTGCACCGGTAATCTTGTTATTTTTAGTTTGATTTTTCTGCATTCACAGAAAATTTTTGGTTTACAGATTATTCACAATATTTTCGATGAATCATTTTGTAAAAGTGTTATTCAAAGATGCAATTGACACACATAACAAGTATAATATTATAATGATAGATTTAGGACGTTTAGGTATACTTCTAATGATTTACACTTAAGTGGAGGCAGTGATTTTGGCAGAACAAGAAAAAACTTCACCATGACATAACCCGAGTCTCAGACAAGACCACTCAACATAAAATTATATTTATAATACTTAATCCATTTATGATTCATAGCTTTGCCAAATATGAAGAGCGGCATACTTTTTTATATTCCGTTTATGATTTACATACATATTTAAAGTTTAGTCATTTATTTATTCCTGGAAAATGTGTTTATTAATTTATTTAATCACACATAAATAAATTTATAGTGGTTATTGATATCCCAACAGAGACAGAGAAACTCTAGAAACGAATGAGGATTATCAAGGCGTTTACAGGGCTTATGACCTGTCATTGGCTGGGTTAAGTGGCCACTTGATGTATTACAACATTCCCCATCTGTTGAGAAAATTGTTAAGAATTTTTGGCAATCAATCTTTATTGGTGTAGGTAAGGCTCATCCGAACTTAATTACCTACTAGAAGACGCCCGAAGATGTCTCTCCAATTTTTATTTGCTCTCTATTTTTAACAGTAAATCTTTTTAACAACATTTTAAATGTGTACAAATACTTGTAGAGTAATTACTGGATTATACCCATGCTGGGATGATATCAGATATTATTGATATCCCAACAGAGACAGATTCGTTTCCAGAGTTTCTCTGTCTCTGTTGGGATATCAATAATATCTGATATCAGCCCAGCGTGGGTATAATCCAGTAATTTGTCTACAAAAATTTGTATACATTCAAAATGTTGTTAAAAAGCCTCAATTAAGTTTACGCAATTCTTTAAATTTGTTTTTTTTCAATACTTTTGACTCTCGTGTCATTTGACACAATACATCATGTCAATGACCACTACTGGGTAGTGAGCATGTCCTAATTAGGGGTAATTTAAACGTCTAGTTACTGACAGGGGCCAATCATTGGATCGGATGGGAACGTGAACTGATAAATGACCGGGCAAAGTAAGTATGCTTCTTGACATTCAAATGTAGAAATACATTCTCCATTCACTATAATACAGAGTAATTAACCACTATTTATAAAACAAAATAAAACTTGTAGATCGTGTAACCTCGAGTGAAATATTGTTATGTGATACCTTGGACTGGAGCTGAAGCGTTAGACTGATCATCTCGCCTTCATGTAACAAATTATCAAGATTCACTGCACTTTTTTATAATTGTTTTAAAAATGATTTTATTCATATAAAACATACATGTATTATATTCCCAGGAGCTCAATCACAGATAACTATCAACGTAGTTAAAAACGTGCTAACCACGCGCTAACGCTAACCATTTGACCGATCACAATGAACATACGTTCGTTCGCCGTTGCCGAGCATTGTCGAGCGTTGCCGAGCACCATAGATAAATATCGCGGCCAAACGTCAAACGTCAAATCAAGAAAGTCAACGCGCGTGTCGGATTGTTTATTATGTCGACTGCTTTTCTCAATATTTGGCTTGCCGAACGCCGGCTAAATGCAATACGGCACTCGAGAAAGATTGAAAGAAGATATGTGCGAAGAAGATATATCTCGGGAAATAGCTCGCGACTTGATGCGCTCGTTTAATAATCCCGAACGATAACTTTTAACGCGTGTTCCATTGTGATCGCGAAAACGTTAAACATCCATGGTAAGAAATCGTTATCACGTCGCTTATTACCGCGTCGATAGTGATCTGTGATCGAGCTACAGGAGTTATAAACACCCATTTTGGGACCGGTATTATGTACATTTTTAATTACATATTGCACAGTCAAACACGAATAAGAAAGACGATACAAAATTAATACATTCCACCTTAATCTTACACATCATAACTATCATTGAAAAACATATTTAAATACAAATCTTTAAAGGCTCTACTATGCATTGATTTATTTATTTTTACTTCATGGGGTAGTTTATTATATTGGGATCGAGAAATGTTCATTAGGGATTTTTTACCGAATTTTGTGGATCGAAATTTTGGAATGTGGAGGTTTTTTTTAATTATTTCAAACTTGTATGTGCTGAATGATTCAGTATAGTATTTGTGATTTCATGCAATGGTATTACTTTGAATGGGAGTATTTCTGTCCGGCGATATATTTCTTTTACTTGGTGTACCATTGCAGTGCCATATGCACCATTGGGTGCGGTAAGGTAGAGAAGGAGAAGAAGTAACCTTGAGTTGTTTGCAATTTGTATCAACTTGGCAAGCGATAGCGTGTGTGAAGAAAATAATAAAAATGCTAAAAGATATTTACGAACAACTCTGCGATTGGTCAGCTGCATAGATTTATGGGTTTTTTTCGCACGCTACGGGTGTGTGACCTCAGAAAGAAATCGTTAAGAAAATAAAGAAAGTGTACATTTATTTATTTGTCTCGCCCGGCAAAAAAAAGCAAATAAAATTAACCGAGTAATTAAAAAAAAAATTGAGTGCCAAATTAAAAGATTTAAAAAATTGTTTAATACTCTCTTATACTACATGCTTGCCTATTTTACAAGAAATCGGGTTCTCGGCGTCCTGTACGTCCGCTGTTGACAATCCGTCGGCAGTTTGCGTCAGAGCTGCGGGACGTGGAGCTGACCTGGGAGGATGCGCGGGATCTGGCGCCCAATGCTTGGCATGGAGGCAGGTTGTGGAACCCATACGCCACATAGGCAGCAGTATGGTATGATGATGATGATGATGATCCCACCGGGAATCGATCCCGCAATATTATGCATGGTAGCACAACGAACAATATTAGTATTTACATTTGGTTTGCTAGTGATGATGATTCGTTGATAGTCATTATTGGAACAAGTTGCCCCAGTAAACTCTTGGTTCCTATTCCTCTATCCACAAAACCAATTATCTATGGCACTTCACGGGTAGTCCAAAAAAAAATTGTAACAATTCGCGTCCCACATCTCTTAATTACGCATATCTTATTGTAAAACAAAAAACGCATATTCTCATTTCAATTAACAGTAAAATCAACTTCGAACTATTTAAACACCGCGTCTATTGTGTACATTGTGTCTTTAGTGAAATTGTTGTGATCTTCATTTGTTGTTTTAGAGGGACGTTATTTTGGTGATTGTGTCAATAGCGAATAATGTTCTACTCAATTAATTTATTAATACACTTGGTGATTTGAACTGAAACCCAAAATTTTTGAATGACACTTCCAACTGACTCTTACACGCCAATAACTTCAACTCCGCCTGACGCGTATTCTGTATTTTCTTTAACCGCCGGCCGAGTCGGACGTTCAGAAAACATTCCGAAATGCATTCCCTGTGGTAGTGAACCCGTGTAAAAACCGCACGGATAAAATAAACAAAAAAGATGGTGTAACTTTCCACATGTAAGTAGTTTATTTATATTTGTTTACATAGCCTAAAATAATTATTATTCAAAGAAAGTTTTCTTCTTATAATAGCCTTACAGCCCGTCCACAAGAAAAAAAGTCATTTTAGATGCATGGTAAAATTGAACGGGTTAGTATTGTATAATGTTATTGTAAACCTATATTATATAGCCATACCTTTTGCGGTGTGTGTGGGCGGATGCTTGCCGGCAGTCGAAGGGCATCTCTGATAGGTCTGATAGGACCCACATGTTAGATAAAAGGTGCGGAATTTTCGTTTTGTCATTACTTTTCTAAATAATTTACTCTGCAAGGCAGATCTATGTGCATTATTAAATCAATGATCTACTCCTTTTCCAGCCTCTATAATACCAAGGTAAGGGCGATTTTTCTACTGAATTGACGGGTTTAGGTCTCCTAGGTATCGCCTGGGAGCTGGTACGGCCTCCTTCTCCGCCTTATTCATCTCTTAATTCTCGCAAGCATACAGCTCTCTCGTGTCAAATAACATTATAATAAAAACTAATCATTTTTACTGATTAGAGTACCATGTTATCCTTTCAAAGGCATTCGGTTGTGTTTTCATAACAATATAAAACGACTCTTACTCAAGTTAAATACATGACAGCATTCATAAGTCATTAAGTAGTCTGAGTTTCAGGTATATCATGAAATTAGGTATACTAGGTTTAGGGCATCTAAACTAATATAACACATTAAAGTAACGTGATTCGGTGTGGTGATGCAGGGGTTGACAAATTTATTTAATTTATATTTGAAAACGTTTAGTTAGTTTAATTTTTCAAGACACAGATAGTACATGACATTAAGCAGGTCCATTAAGTACACATTAAGTGCACCCACTAGTGTTATGAGTAAATTTCTTAGGACAGGAAGAATAAGGAAAACAAGTATTTGCAAACCATAGTACCTAATATTTAGTGTTGTGGATTTGTTATATTGTTGATACGTGTTAAATGTATAATTTCAGTAAAGACCAAATGTACACATTTAATTTTTATTCTTATTTTTAATTTTTTTAATTTTTATTTATTTGTTTGTACGTATATGTAAGGTTGGTTTCCGCTAACTGGATAACAGTTTTAAAGCAGCTTATGCTCTCTATGTGTTTATGTGTTTTTTTTTAAACATACAACCTAGACCATTTTTGGCTATTCTTTGGATTTAATTTAAACAGAATGTATATAAAAATTAATATAAGAAAATTATTGGATTTGATAAATAAGGTTTACTAAGAGAAATTTTTGAATACTTCTATCGTCCATTATTTTATCTGAACTTTATTTAATATTTTTTCTTCGGGCATGTCTATTTAAAATAAGCTGGGATTTGTACATGCCCGGGTCCTGTAATCACTACACATTTAGCGCTCTACTTCTCATTGTATATATTTACCTGCATAAAGGACCTTATTTTTTTTTTCATTTAAAATTTGTAGACAAAAGGTTAGTTTCAAATGTTTTTTGTATTAAATTACAAGGTACTATAAGTTCTGTTTTTTCCAAAATAATTAAATATATTAGTGGGAAACTATATAACTTCTTTGTCAAAAAAGTACTAAAAGTGCTAAGACGGGTTTAAAAATTACTAAGTACTTTAACAATTATGAGACAAAAATAATGAACATTAAACCTATGTTTCTTCTCTATATTAGTTCCCCATAGTTATATTTTTTAACAGATAATTCAATTTTCTAATAGTGTCGGTTAATCCGTGACAGTATTGTTTTCAAGGTCCCTGAACGGAAGCGAATGGTCGGCAGGGGGCGGGTGTCTCGACGACTAATTTATTAGGGTAAAATCATATTCGATTTATTAGGCTACCAAAATAAATTCACATTAATTTGCATCTCATAACTCGCCAACAAACGTTCATCTTGTCACCGTGTTTATTTTCCGTTTTCGCCACTCGACCAGATAGAGAACCTGCCTTTTAATGATGAATATATTGAAACTGTTGCAGGGAGAATAAAAATAATAAAAAAATGAACTATTCTAACACTGCTTCAAGTTCTAAAAGCCACACTTTATACGGGACAGTTTACTGTGCAGTTTTCTTGTTCAGAAAACTACACAGTTTCTTGTACCGTACCGTTTTCTGACCAATAAAAAACTGCGCGGTGTGAAATTTTTACTTTACACGGCACTGTTTACTGTCTGTAGGCATGCGCAGAACGCGACAGTCGGGCCATAGAATACACAGTCGGACTGCCATAAATGTTGCCATACTAATAATCTCTATCGTCGCCTATCTTATCGATTTTTTGCAGATCTATCGATTTTGTGGAGATTTATCGAATCTACTGAAAATGTACAACCGATTTACCGATTTTTGGAGTCATTTTAATTTTAAAGCATTTATTTTATGCAATCATAAGCGCAGATAAATTCAACATATTATGAATAACTTTAGGAACTTCTACCGATCTTACAATTTGGCAACATTACTCATCTGTCAAATAGTCGTTATTCGATATTTTTGAATTTCGATCTAGGATTTCAGTTCATATTATTTATTACATTATATTCATATTCGCCATAGTAAAAGTTTATCAAGTTTATTTGTAATAATACCGATACTATTGAATATTATACGTATTATAGATGCGGCGCGCCGAAACTGTGTGAAAAAATGTGTGGAATAAGCGCACAGTGAGAATCTGACACTGGCACACAGTTTTTCTCCAGTTTTGGGTTTATACGTAGACAGTTTTCAGACTGCAAACTGTGTAGTAAACTGTCCCGTATATAGCGGGCTTAAAAAACATAAAAAGTGCAAAGGAAAATGAAACCAAGTGACGTGTAATATTTCTATTGGTCATCAGTAGCCTTTTTTCATTGCACAGACTTGTCGATTAGTAACATTATCCTTTCTCACCGGTCGTTATGAATAGGGCAAAATCATCGAATTTCTCTCTCAGTTGTAATGATGTAGGTGTGCGATTAATGGCACCGCTAAACCGCCTTTACACTTTTTCGACTAATAACAAAGAGAGGTAGAATTACTTCATATTATAAATAGAAATGTTTCCAGCGATGTGTGGAATGCAGCTAAGTATAAATTTTACTAGCATTTGTGCCGGTTTACTTGGGGCGTGTGCGAATATAATATATTAGTAAATATAAATCTAAACATCCAGTAAAGATTATTATCTACAATAGTGCATTCATACGATGTGTTTATCGTAGGTACCGTGGAATCTAGAAATGTTCCATTATCGGTAGATTCTGAGAAAAAATCTATTTTTATTTTTAAAACAAAGTTTGTTCTACAACTTTATTATTGGGTGTGTTCACATACTTGTAACCAATCTGGATTTAATCCATGCACGGGAGTTGATAAATATTTCACAATTTTAATATCTCTGCAGGATGAATGAAGAAGTAGTTACCGCGACTTGCGATCTGTACGTTTTTCGATTCCGTAACAAAATTACAAATTCGCTATCGTGGATATTCGGTATTAAGCGGAATGGGGAATGATGAAAGTACGTTAATAGTGGGACACTCAACCAGCCAATGACATGTCATAAGCCTGTATAGCCTCATGAATACCCATGTTCCTGCACGTTCGCCGCGCGAGACTTGCGATCTGAGCCGAGCGGAGCCGATGAACGCGATAATCGCCGTTTTAATCGTTTATCACGTCGCTTATTACCGAGTCGGTAGTGATCTGTGATCGAGCAACTGATCGGGAAACACTTAACTATTAATATTTTATAACCCTTTCACTCGTTTTAAATTAGAATGGGTTTTATAAACCAAAATTCGTTCGTAAAAAGATATAATTAGGGTAAGAAGTACTGTGATTTTTTCCTGAAAACTGAATTTTATCTATTCGGGGGGTAGTTTCCACGTGATTGAAGGTTAAGGCACTCTCCCACCCCGTGTCCCTGTATCGAGGGTAGCACCCTTAAGACAATGCCAATGGGGTGAAACACCGCGATAACTGTATCCAGTAGATAATGTTTCCTGAGTATTTCTTTGTTCAGAAAATTTAATACCCAGAAAAAATAGATTTGCCCACCTCGTGGCGTAGTGCAAAGCGCGCTAAGCTACCATGCACGAGGTCGCGAGTTCGATTCCCGATGGGTCGATATGTATTTATTTATAATGTGATTTTCACTTATTTTTTTTTTAAATATTTGATACCTTGGATTTGCGCTGAAGCGTAAGATTGGTCATGATTTCATGTAATAAATGATCAGAATTCACTGCACTATTACCAATGCAGTGCCCAATGCACAATAATTTGTCCGGAAGATGAAAAAAAGGCGAAAAAATAAGGCTTGTCATTATACTTCTCCATTGAATTTAATTCACTTTTTCTCTTACCTTCGTGTAATAAAATGATCAAGATACACTGCACTTGGTGTACACAGTGCCCTATGCATCAATGGGAGCGGATAAAGGAAAGAAGAAGTAGTAGTAGTTTAAAATCGGTCTCGGCATTTTCTTAGTAAATAGTTTAGAAAAAAATATTCGAAGCTGTATTTTGGCTGTTCATTAATCCGGAATTTCGTTTTAAAAACCAAAAGATGAATATAGCTGGCTTTAGGTCCAGCCTTAGCGAAATATAAAATTTAATCTTTGGAGATGTTTTTTGAGATTCTATATTAGCCTTATTTAAAGAAATAGATAAAAGTATTACGTCCTATATTCTATATCTACTCCTTATGTAAATGTGAAGATATGGATTCCAAAAACTAGGTATCTCTAAGTATTAGAATACATATAAGAACTGTTTTTTGCTCATTTCTTAATATACATATAAATATATTAAATTAACTCATGTATTATAGATACTTGGTCGATAAAAGAAACAAAGAAACTTGTAAGAAAGTAATTAAGTAAGAAGCCTTATACGCTATACGCTTAATAGGGCGAAAATAATGAAACAAATTACTTATCGACGCGATATGGGTTGGTTTCTGTATTACACAATCAATGTGAAGTATTTTTATCACAAAACAACAGTACCTATTCTAAATAATATTAGGCTAAGGTGCCTTGAAATCGATAGTGGCAAATAAGAACTTATCGAAAGAAGCAAAATTGGCAGTACACAACGGAGTTCTGGTACCAACCCTTATGTATGGTAGTGAAGCGTGGTGTTGGAAAAAGAAGGATGAAAGTAGACTGAATGCTGTTGAAATGCGATCTATGTGTGTGGTAAGACTATGTATGATAGGTGTACAAATGTAGGAATCAGAGCAGAGTGCAAGGCTGAGATAAGCATTATCCACAAAATTAAGAAAGGGCTTTTACGATGGTTTAGTCATGTGGAGCGAATGAGTGATGAAAGAACGGCTAAAAGAAGTTAAAATGCAAGTGTGCCTGGATGTAGAAGCCGATGAAGGCCCGAGAAAGACATGGCATGACCAAGTACGACAAGTGTGTTTGAAAGTGGACATGTGGAAAGTCGGAATAATCGGCGTATGTGCATGAGAAGATGTATGAATGTAGAGGAAGCAAAGGAAGTATGTCAGGACAGAGTGGTATGGCGTTCTATCCTCTCTGCCTACCCCTACGGAGAAATGGCGTGATGGTTTGTTAGTTAAGGCTATAATATACTAAGAATGTTTACCGAGAGGCTTGGAGGATTGGCAGTCACGTGACCCGCAGCCGTTTCCCCTTCAATAGTAGTCCTCGATTTTCTCCTTGGAATAGCTGTAGAGCATTATTTTTTTCCACACGTTCTAACATATCAATATACATATTTGGTAAAAATAATTGAATTTTTTTTAAATTTTTAAATTTCAACTTGTAGTATCATAATATATTGCCATTGTGCTGGAAGATGTTAAAACTCCAACTGATTAACATTTCGTATTTATAATTATAGATTAAGTGATTATAATATTTATTTATTTTTTACTGATTATAAATCAGTTATTTTTCGAGTACCTACCAACTTAAACTTTAACCTGCAAGTACATTAAACCTTTTGCTTTTAAAGTTGTTGAACTTGAGATGGCAGACCTTAATTTACATATTCAATCTTTATTTCCATTCTTTCACATCGATTTACCATGTTTTAAACGGAAAAGCGTTCATTTGGAAATTTCAATCGATTAAAAAACTCGTTAAAAGATCCTGAATTTTGATAGTAATATGTACCTACTAAAATCAAATTTACTCTTAACATTTATGGACTCACAAAACCTTTTTAAAAAAAATAATAATTGTTGTTTGGTATTTTGTAATACATAATATTGCATTTTATTAGTAATTACTATAATGTTATATTCATTCAGAAAACGGCAGAGTTTTATAAGAACTGGGAGTGCGGCTTGGAGTAGCGGGCGCCGCATTCAACAGTATGAAAGCTGTCTGGAGATCGGATGTTTATTCGGTTAAACAAAATGCCGCCTTTATAACACCTATGATCTCTACGGCTGCGAATCGTGGCACCTAATCAGAGCCCAAGATAGCAGACTGCTGAGTTTTTGAGAATAGGTGTCTTAGAGAATTTTAGGTGCGTGGTGGTTTGACTTTGTAAGGAACACAGAGGTGAGACAACGGACACAGCAACCCTTGGTATCTACTGTCATCGGGCGAAGGCGTTTCGGTGGCTAGGCCATATACTACGTATGCCTCCCGAGAGCCTTAACCATGCTCGCCTATTTTACAAGGCATCAGGCTCTCGGCGTCCTGGTCGTCCACTGCTGACAATTCGTCGGCAGTTTGCGTCAGAGCTGCGGGACGTGGACTTGACTTGGGAGGATGCACGGGAGCTGGCGGCCGATCGCAGTTTGTGGAATCCATATGCTTCACATAGGGATCGGATATGGGATGATGATGATGAATATTATGTCATAAAAGGTGTATAATAAATAATGATCAGGGTAGAAACTAACATCCCTACCACTGTTAATTTGGGCCGACTCTGGTTGGTTTTGGGTGATGGAAACAATGACAATTATAATACATAAAGCCGAGACGGTGGTAGGGGTACAATGAAAGCATTTGTTCGCGTACATAATCGTAAATTCATCCGTATTTTTATCCCACTAACAATCTTAAAATCGCGGTTTAGCTTGTTGAAAAAATCGGTAGAGTTGGCTGGACTGAAAAAAGACTCAATAGTCTTTAAAGCAGTCTAGGGAAAGGGTGGGGCTTTCATTGTATGTCATAAAAGGTTTTACGGAACAGTTTAAAGTCTAGCTGCATCCAAAGGAAGGACAAAATGTCATTAATTTCTAAATAAAACAAGGAGTGTGTTAGTAAGAAGCTAGAAGAACAAGGTGTAAACTCGTAATAACAAACACATGACCATCTAGCGACTTGTCTAATACTCGTAACCAACAGTCACGACTTTACTTAGAGTAAAACAAAGAAAACTTATTTGTAATTCATATCAACTTGATCGTTAAACTTTGAAATAAAATAGGAAAATTTATAAGGTTGTAGAGATATGTAGTCGATAACAGGTGGAAATATTAGTAAAAATGCATTATTGAAATAATATGAATGTAGGTACGTAATTTTATTAGGTGATACGTCAGTTATTTAAAAATATATAAAGGTATATGGTATTGATGGTAAAAGTCATAGTTTTAAAACTAATCTTGGCCAGAACCTATGAATTTTTTTAAGCGCATAGATTTGAACCTTAACGCTGTAATTTTATGATTATGTGTGTGCTTTTAAATTATCAAGATACACTTCACTTGGTGTACCAATGCAGTGCCCTATGCTCCATTAGGTGCGAATGAGGGAAAGTAGATTAGTAGTATAAATGTACCTAGCCGAAAAAAAATTCTGCTATTTATCAGATAAAAAAAATAATGAAGAAGGTAATATTTCGATGGTTACAAGATTTGTTTATTTTAAAATATTCACCAAGTTTACAAATTCGAACGTAATAATACGTATTCATACAGTAATTACTAATGAAAAATAATACTGAAAGCATACAAGTAATTATTTTTGTTTTTTATATCTGATCAAAACCAGCGAAAAAATGCAACGATAAAAATTTAGTTAAAAGAATATTTAAAGTTTTCTTTGTAAACTGTATTTTTGACATCGAAAAATCATTAAAATGATTGAAAAATCGAAGATGCATCGTGTCTATTAATTATTTATTAATTTATGCTAATAGTGTGTGAGTTAGTAATGAAACCTCGGTATAATTTCACGTTTACAGACACGAGATATTTATATTTAGCCACGTTTAGTTACAATTCTTAGCAGATTATAGGCAGAAGCCATGTTATGATGTACGATTATAGATGTGAAGGTATTTATATAGAATGATCTATTTTAAATGCATTGTTTTGACATGATTGTAAAAAAATAATAGAAAAATCGCATAAGAGATATTGATACATATTAAATACGAGGGGTGACTTCTCTCATATTGTATATTTTTTTATCTTCTTTGATTGTAAGACAAGATTCACTGCACTTGGTGTACCGATGCAGTTTCTATGCACCATTAAGGTGCTGAACAAAGAAAGTAGACGTTGTATTCTTTTTTGAGTGATTTGAAAGCAAACTGTAACATATTTCAGTATTTAGTGTAATTAGACATTTATTTATTAATTATGTAAAATTAGATTCATTATTTTGATACGTACAAACATATTTTTGTTACTTTTATACCACCTAAAAAATTTCAAAGGAAGGTATTAAAAGTAAACTGATTTAAAAATAGCACCATGTATAAAAAGGTAGGTAAGTTAATTTATAATTATAATCTGAGGTAACTTTCCATTTCACGCAAGATTAACTTTTTCTTAACACGAATGATAATTCAAAATCAGTTACTGACAGTATTGATGGATCAATCATTAAATTCATGTTATTTGTAAAATACTTGTACGCGATGTTATTCAAGACTTCATTTAAAAAAACAGGATGAAAAATATGGAACATGAAATCAAATATTAAGTGGTAGGTTTAAGGTAGGTTTGCCATGACACCGTGCTGTGGCGTTCTATCCTTTTTGCCTACCCCTATCAGGATCAGGGAAATGGCATTACGTTTAGTTAGTTAGGTTGTATTTTTATTTATGCCCAAGGTATTTTCCAGGTGAAATATTTATTTACATGTAAGAAGCAAAATTGACAGTAGGTACACAACGGAGTTCTGGTACCAACCCTTATGTATGGTAGTGAAGCGTGGTGTTGGAAAAACAAGGATGAAAGTAGACTAAATGCTGTTGAAATGCGATCTCTCAGGCGAATGTGTGGGTAAGACTGTATGATAAGTGTACAAATGAAGAAATTAGAGCAGAGTGCAAGGCAGAGATAAGCATTATCGACAAAATTAAGAAAGGGCTTTTACGATGGTTTGGTCATGTGGAGCGAATGAGTGATGCTAAAAGAAGTTTAAATGTAAGTGTGCCTGGGTGTAGAGGCCGCGGAAGGCCGAGAAAGACATGGCATGACCAAGTACGACAAGTACTTGAAATTGGACATGTGAAAAGTCGGAATAATCGGCGTATTTGCATGAGAAGATGTATGAATGTAGAGGAAGCAAAGGACATGTAATGACAGATTGGTATGGCGTTCTATCCTCTCTGCCTACCCCTACGGGGAAATGGCGTGATGGTTAGTTAGTTAGTTAGTTACATGTAATTTTCATATTAATATTTCATGTGTAATACCTTCAACTGGTACTGAAGCGTATGACTGATCGTTCCTAAAACAAAATTCACTTGGTGTACCGGTGCAGTGCCCTATGCACCATTGGGTGCGGATAAGGGAATGTATATAATAGTAGTAGTAGTAATTTCCAAGTTGACAAACTTGAACAATTTTCTTTTAAGTTATTTCATTTCATTATACCATATCCGCTCCCTATGTGGAGCATATGGAATCCACAAACTGCCTCCAGGCCAAGCGATCGGCCGCCAGCTCCCGCGCATCCTCCCAAGTCAAGTCCTCGTCCCGCAGCTCTGACGCAAACTGCCGACGAATTGTCAACAGTGGACGACCGGGACGCCGAGAACCTGATGCCTTGTAAAATAGGCAAGCATGGTTAAGGCTCTCGGGAGGCATACGTAGTATATGGCCTAGCCAGCCGAAACGCCTTCGCCGGATGACAGTAGATACCAAGGGTTGCTGTGTCCGTTGCCTCACCTCTGTGTTTCTTACAAAGTCAAACCACCGCACACCTAAAATTCTTCTAAGACACCTATTCTCAAAACTTAGTATTCTGCTGTCTTGGGCCCTAGTTAGGTGCCACGATTCTTTAATTATATTAATTTGCCACGATCTTTTAAGTTATATTAATTTTTAATACTTTTAGTATCGTAAAACATATTAGTATCGTACAACGCCTTTGTCGATAGTGTTTATCTCAGCCTTGCATTCCACTCTAACAATAAAGTGCAATACTACAAGAGGCAAGAGGGAACCATGTATTTTAGTGCTAAAATACAACCTACAAGAGTATAATCAGTATTTTAGTGCTTATATACAACCGCAATAAGCAAAAACAATAAATAATTATGATGTTAAAGTGCAAGGCGATGCCCGACCTTCCTTGTTAATTGAAGCACAGAAATATGGCATCGTAATAAATAAATATTTTTATTACCCCGAAAGAGATTTTTAGGCCATGAGCTGCGAAGAAACTTTCAACTTTCAAGTGCTTGGCCTCGAGAGAGAAATACACAGATGTCGGTACTGTAGGCCTTACGCACTTAGCCGGGATTTGAACCCGAAATTGCTGATTAGGGTTGTGCATATCATAAAAATCGAATAAATTTAATAATAATATTTTGAATAAAGACTTGATTTTAAAATAAGTCTGATCTATAACAGCAAAACTCGATGTACAAGCGGGAAACTGGTGAATCTACATCGTATTTGAAGACGATTGTGTAATAAGACTTTTTTAATCTGAGCTTGAAAAATTTTTTTTTTTCTTCTCACAAAAGTTTTTATAAGTATTGCAGATTTAGTAAAATTGTTTAAATTCTTATTAAAACGCGTTTTTTAATTTTGTTATCTTTATGGATAGTAAAGTTTTAACTAAATACATGATATTTAATAACAATTTCCTTCGTACTCAATTTTCTCAAAAACTAAGGGTCAAATAAAAAAAATCTACTCCACAAAATCGACTCCAAATATTGTGTAGATTCACTAGTCGATTTGCTCATCGAGTTTTGTTACACCCTGTATACATGTATGCCGAGAAAGACATGGCATGATCAAGTAAAACAAGTGCTTGAAAGTGGGCATGTAAGAAGTCGGAATGATCGACGTACGTGCATGAGAAGATGTATGAATGTGGAGGAAGCAAGAGAAGTGTGCCAGGACAGAGTGGTGTGGCGTTCTATCCTCTCTGCCTAATGGCGTGATGGTTAGTTAGTTAGTTAGTTACAAACCTCAGCTTTTAATGTTAAATCACAATGTGCAGAAATGTTGCTCAGATGGTCGTGGGTTGCTTGGTGTACCGGTGCAGTGCCCTATGCACCATTGGGTTCGTATAGGGGAAAGTAGTTGAAGTAGATGGTTTAGTCAATTGAAAGCAGATTCATATTTTGAAATGGAGAATGATATTTTAGCTCGACAACAAAGAAAACTTTTTTCAAATATTCTAAAGTCAGTATACTGTATGATTATTTTAGTCAAAAAACGTCGAAACTGTACATTTAAAAAATCATTAACATGCGTTTAGTTCTTGATGTTTTTAGTTACACAAGTTTCGCTATGCGTTATTCAATAAAAATATATGCAATTTGACATCTCATCTCCATTTTACTGTATATTGGCAGATATGGATATCAAAAACTAGGTGAAATGGGGAATGTTGTAATACATCAAGTGGCCACTTAACCCAGCCAATGAAAGGTCATAAGCCCTGTAAACGCCTAGATATCCATATTCCCTTCCAAACTTCTCGTCTCTGTTGAGATGTCAAATTGTAATTATCCAGTTTTTGTCTACAAGTATTTGGACACACTCAAAATGTTGTTTATAAAAATAAATGCATTTTACAGGGTTGTAGTAGCAGACTATACGAGTACATAACTGTTTTCATGTTAAAAACAAAGAAACTTAATGTTTTTTTTAATTAATCGAATTACATAATAAATATAATATAAGACTATTACTCGATAACATTCACTTTAATTTATCCGATTGTGCTCATCACTAGCCTTAGTAGTGTGGCAATATTTACCGAGTGAATATTCTTGGTTTGTGTGTTTAAAAATTAATTATTTGTTCTGAGGGCAGCGCCAAGGCCCAAAAGGGCAAAAAACCTACAAATAACGGCGGTTATCATTACCGAACGAAGTATGAACTCATATTTTAAGGCTTTAATAAGCGCTGTTTATTTAGGAACCTACTTCATTTTTTTATTGACTTAAATACCTAGTACCTTGGAGGTAACATATGAGTTCGTTTCTCTGTTTACGTTAGTAACACATATTTATCAACTTCCTAGTTTAGAAGTGTAAACGTAAGGCAGATCATCTTGTCTTATGTAATGCATTATGATGGTGCATTGAACTTGGTTTATCAATGCGGTGACCAATGCACTATTGCGGATATGGGAAGGATAATAATGTAATGCACACTTTATACGGGACAGAAAACTGTAAAGTTTCTTGTTCAGAAAACTGTACAGTCTTTCAAAAGACACGCTAAATATGTGTATTTTTTAAGCGAAATCACTATCGCAAAAATATTGACTCTAAATTCAACATTAGTAATAATTGATTTTATGGCTTGTATACACCGAATAAAGTATTCTAATTTCATGTGTGATACCTTGGACTGATACTGAAGCGTATGATTGATAATCTTACCTTTATGTAATAAAATGATCAAGATACTCTGGACTTGGTGTACCGATGCAGTGCACCATTGGGTGCAGAAAAGGGAACTATTAATCATATTAAATAAAGTGATAAAAAATGCATAACTAGCTGAAAATGTAAGACTGAAGCAACATTTATTTTTACGAAACTGAAACTGAAAAGTCCTGAAAATTCAGAATACATTATGAAGATAATTTTCTCCAGGCACTCTTAGTAAACAAGTTATTTAGCATTTCGTCTCGTGGTTTAGGTGATAATTAATATCTACTCTTCGTGTTGGAACAGTAATCAGGTAATATTATAGAAATACTAAGCAGACACTTGTTAATAAATCAACTTAACATGTGACGTAGTAGACTCCCACTTCAGAAAAAACAACAATCACTTCTCAAATGATTTTAAAGTTATTATTGATATCCCAACAGAGACAGAGAAACTCTGGAAACGAATGTGGGTTATCTAGGCGTTTACAGGGCTTACGACCTGTCATTGGCTGGGTTAACTGGCCACTTGACGGACTACAACATTCCCCATTCCGCGGAATGACGAAGACGATTTCAATATATAGTAGTTCCAAAATTTGTCATACATGGTTATCAAATGATGGGCGGATCTACCCATTTTCTAAGAATCTACCCATTTTCTAAACCTAATAGTGCAGGTACGAAGGTGCGATGATCAGTCATACGCTTCAGTACTAGTCCAAGAAATATTAATATGAAAATCACATGTAAATAAACAGTTCACGTTGACCCCCTACGGGAATCGAATCCGCGACCTCATACGAGGGTAGACAAATGCGCTACCACTATGCCACGAGGCGAACATATCGAAGCGTATCGTACTACGAATATTATACTAAGTCCTAATTTGTCGAAATGAGCTGAGAATTCCACTAAGAAACGTGTTTTTATCTCTTTCCTATGTCTAAATAATTGTTTTTAAAAAGAACGGAACCAAAATAAAACCGCATTTTACAGATTTTTAAAAAATTGACGTTTTGAGTTAGTGCCGGTGGGATATTTCAAAAGATGTGTTTAAGTTAAATCATCCATTTTCGTCCAGCGGAAATTCATATTGACAATTAAACTCTCACCTCCATTGAAATAATAATAAGATGGCGGTGAATAATGCGATAAGTATTTATAAACTATAAATAATAAGCACCGTTCCATTTTAGCACGAAAACAACCGGCGATGAAAAACTAACAACCGTGTTGATCAATGAGAAAGTAAAATCCAAGTAAAATCTCACAATATTTACGCTCCAGAGTTTCAACACTCGCTCGATATTAGGTGTTGAAATATTATGGCGGAGTTCCTATCGCCGCAAACCAAACGGCGAAAATAAATATTTATTTGTAACCTATATTTTTTAAATACTTTCATCTGAAAATGAAAGAGCATACAATAATTCTGTACAAGAATGCGAAACCCGGTATTTTCATGAAAAACGAATAATAAAGTTAGGCGTTTATTAATTTATATTTTAATGTTGTGCACACAGTGATATGTTAGGTACAATGAACTAAGATCAATTTAAGATAATATATACAACATAACACCAATTACGTGGACCAATGTACAAGACATATTTCTGAAGACATGAAGTGAGCAAACAATCGTATACAAAGTGATTATTTATGTCATGTGTATGTATTTGTGTGGAGTGTGGTGTACGTGTTGGGAAATCTGAATATTTAAGCGCAGGAGACAATATGTAGATTATAATAAGTTTGCGCTACTCAGCCTCCGCTTATAGCAGAGAGCCGAGTCGCTAAACGGGTCCAAGTCGTGTACCCCCTCAAACTTTGAAAAACAAGTAATTGCTCTTAATAATGGGGGATATTGAGCTGCCCTGTAGCTCAAGCACAGATAACTATCGACGTAGTTAAAAGCGTGCTAATCACGTGCTAACGCTAACGATTTGAGCGATCACAATGACATACCGTTCAATACCGCGATCGCTGAGCCGATCATTGACGATCTGAGCCGAGGGGAGCCGATCTACGCTATATCGCGGCCTTACGTCAAACGTCAAATCATCGCGCTTGTCGGATTTTTTATTATGTCGACTGCTTTTCTCAATATTTGGTATCTCGGGAAATGGCTCGCGACTAGTATGCGCTCGTTTAATAATCCCGATCGATAACTTTTAACGCGTGTTCCATTGTGATCGCGAAAACGTTAAACATCCATGGGTAAAAAATCGTTATCACGTCGCTTATTACCGAGTCGGTACTGATCTGTGATCGAGCAACTGGTGTTGCGAGGAAAATTATCTGTGTAATTCTTCATAATTAATTAGTAAGGTGTAGAGATCGTAAGAAACGTGAAATACGAATAGGATGTTTATTTCTTTTTTGTTTAAGTCGTAAATCATTTTGGTTTCGCCACTGTATGAGAAAATTCAATTATCCATCGTTATCTTTGTTTTCCAAACAAAAGTGTGAAAGTCGTCAATTTATTTGGCAGGCAGTATTGGCGTAATTACTGCATTATACACAGCTTCCATTAAATAACTATAAAATATGAGGGGGCTCCTGAAAGGAATTTTGTGCTCTGAGCGCGACACCCATTGAGCAAAAAATATTTTTGAATCCATAAAGAACAAGAAAAAAGTACTACGAATACTACTCTCCCTTATCTACACCCCATGGTGGATAGGGCGCTGCATTGGTACACCAAGTGCAGTGTTTCTTGATAATTTTTTAAATTATTATACATGAGGTAAGATGATCAGTCATCCGCTTCACTACCAGTCCAAGGTATCACTCATGAAATATTAATATTTAAAAAAACGTAACGAGAATCTCTCCTTCTTACTACTCGGTACTACTACTTTCCCTTATCCGCACTCGGTGGTGCATAGGATACTGCATTAGTACACCAAGTGCAGTGTATCTATCTTTATTTATCATATCAATTTTTTTGCTATTTAACCAGTATACCACTCACCTTGGTTCAATTAGATTTTTGTTTAAATGTCTCTATTACTCTAATTGTCCATGCGCTTGGTAGCTGCAAGACAAATTGTAATAGAGTCTCTCTCGGTAAATTCAAGCCATCTTTAGTAAATAGTTAGGATAAAATATGTATTGTAATCCTGCCCCAATTTTTCAAACTACTAAACTTATTCGTAAAATCATTAACCCCAATTACTGATATCAGATGGAAGCTGGCATTCCAGTAGTCCATGCGCTCTGTAGCTGCAAGATGACCTGGATTCTAGACTCTATCTGCTATCAGTAGAATTTGTATTTCATTAATATCGCGTTTTTAGTTTAATTGTTTAAATTTAATTTGTACGTAAGTGAAGCTAAAATTCCAACCGTCCATGCGCTTTGTAGCTGCAAGACGAATTTGGGCTCAGAACTTCACCTACGTATAGAATTAGTATCATTTATGAAATAATCGTTGTCTCAGATCCTTTATTCATAAATTGGGAATGGAATTAACTAAGAATATCGAATACACAGCGCCCTTGAGGTGATTTCTCACAAAAATGGCGCTTAATAAATTATCCAAATAGTAATAATAATAATAATTTTATTACATGAAGGTAAATGACCCTTACGCTTAGAACCAGTCCAAGGTATCACATGTAATTAAATATTCCATGTGAAACAATATTAAAAATGTAATTTTAAAATACCTATATTAAATTATTGTTTGATTTACAACTCATTCGCCGTTTGTAGAACTAGCAATAGAAATAGAGAAACTATAAATTTATATTATAAAATACTTACGTAAGACTTATTAAGAATAATACAAAAAAAATACAGTGGAGTGTTAAGTCATCCCATTTCGGATAAATTATATGGTGCTTACACTCTACTATCTGAAATTACATTACCTATAATACAAAATAGTACTTGGTGATTTTAGTCATGTGAAACGTTTCATCATAAAAGAAATTCAAAGACTAAAATCTAGGTTACTCGGGTGTAATCATTTTAGTCATCAAATGTAATGGTTTTAGAAACAATTCAGTGAAAAATCATACGTACAGTTAATTACAGGAATTTTACCAAATTAATTTACATTCTTATAACCAACGTTCTTGTTTAGTGTTTGTGATGTTTTTGAAACGACACATAAAATTACTTGTTGATTTTAATTGAAATGCAGAATAAAAGCATTCGAATATAAAATATTTCTATCGTGCTACTTTTTAATATCTTAGCAGGGGCTTATAGGATTTTAGAATCTCGTAATTTAAAAGATTTACAATGTAAACTGTGCGCCAGTTTCTTTTGAGAACAGCTCATAAAAACGTTTTATCTAAAAACATTGCAATTTTTTTGCAATAATAAAATCAGCATCAGCATTATCGACAAAATTAAGAAAGGGCTTTTACGATGGTTTGGTCATGTGGAGCGAATGAGTGATGAAAGAACGGCTAAAAGAAGTTTAAATGCAAGTGTGCCTGGATGTAGAGCCGCGGAAGGCCGAGAAAGACATGGCATGACCAAGTACGTCAAGAATTTGAAAGTGGTCATGTGAAAAGTCGGAATAATCGGCGTATGTGCATGAGAAGATGTATGAATGTGGAGTAAGCAAAGGAAGTCTGTCAGGACAGAGTGTTATGGCGTTCTATCCTCTCTGCCTACTCCTACGGGGAAATGGCGTGATGGTGAGTTAGTTAGTTAGTTATAAACTATTCCCCTAAGATAATGTAAAAAAAAATCGTTTCAAGAAAATTGACAAATTTTTCTAAAAACGTGGAAGATGTAGTAAATATTTCATTATTGAACAAAAAATTATCATTGCTACAATATACATACATTTTTAATAAATGAATTATTCCGCCTTGTAGCATAGTGGTAGCGCATACGGCTACCGTGCACGAGGTCACGGGTTCGATTCCCGCAGGGGTCAACATGAAATATTTATTTACGCGTGATTTTCATATTAATATGTCATGTGTGATACCTTGGACTGATACTGAAGCGTAAGACTGATCATCCTACCTTCACGCAATAAAAACGATCAAGATACACTGCAGTTTGGTGTACCAATGCAGTGGCCTATGCACCATTGGGTGCGGATAGGGGAAAGTAGTAGGTAAGGAGTAGTTTGATTAATGTATTTTAAAAATTCACCATTATTTTCGATTTCCTTATTTCAGATATCATCCATTATAATAAAACGCATTCCAAATTATGTTTCCTTGACTGTACGAGTTAGTTTATCAATACAAGAAATTAAAATTCTCTCCAAGGACTCACTTCTCGAATCCAGAAAGTTTAATGTTCGCCTGCCGAAGTATTTAATAACCTTCCGTTGCTAAGTGAATCGATATTTTAAATTTTAGTGCCTTTCCGTTGCAAGAGTTGTGTGCAATAAGGAAATCGTAAATAAATGCCTTCATTCCTGAAATTTCAGTAGGACAAAGGAGGCGATTAAAAATGAAATAGTTATTAATTGTACTTTACTTCTTTACCACGATTATTTAACGCTTTAAAAACGACATTTTTCTTCACAAGATCTTCACTAGTAATATACTGTGTATTGATTATTATTTCACTCTGTTCTGATATACACTATGTTACAAAACTCGATGCGCAAGCGGAAACCAGTAAATCGATTTTGTAGAAAAAATCTTTTTGATTTGAGCCATACTTTTCGAAAAAAATGAGGAAGAAGTCATCAAATATAATTCTTTCAGTCAAATTAATGCTATACACAAAGAGAAAAATAAACAAAAACTGAATTTTAATAAGAGCTTGTTCAATTTTTACTCAATCTTTGCTACTTGTGAAAGCTTTTACAAGAAGCGATTTTTTTAAAAAAGGTTAGATTGAAAAGTACTACGAGTTACGAGTTACTCCACGTATGTATATAATTCTCTCTAATATGCATAATTCAAGCTCTCAAGTGCATCCTGCATAGTGCATTCGGCAGTTAGCGGGCGTCAGTAAACCCATTCGGCCAAAAGCTTCATCCAGGGGTCTGATTCATCAGTAGATGAAAATCTAAGGCAGAAAATATCGAGGAGTGTTGGGGAAATATCGTGGGGTATTGGGGAAATATCATAGGGTATTGAGGAAATATCGTGGGGTATTAGGGAAATATCGTGGGGTATTGAGGAAATATCGTAGGGTATTGAGGAAATATCGTGGGGTATTGGGGAAATATCGTGGGGTACTGGGGAAATATCGTGGGGTATTGAGGAAATGTCGTGGGGTATTGGGGAAATATAGTGGCGTATTGATAAAATTTGGATTTAAAAATATTATTGTAGATATTTGGAAAATATGAAAAAATGTCTACTTGTAGGACATTTAAAAAATATATCGTAAGAAATAGGTTGTTAAGAAAATACCATAATTATGATGTGTACAAAATATTGTTGGATATTTAAAAACATTTTTTAAGTGTGGTAGAATGTCAAGATGACGAGTACCATTTGACTACCGTGCATGAGGTCACGGGTTCGATTCCCGTAGGGTCTCAACATGAAATTTATTTTTTATTTTTATTTATTTATTTATTCATTAAAGTACATATACATATAAAAATATTACATTTTATCGCCTAACTAGGCTCTAGGCCCGTTTTAAGGCGAGTAAATATATATAATGGACATACTTTTTTCTTTTTTATTACAAATTTTAGAAACAATACAATTACAACTAATACATATTACCTAGTCTTTAAAGAAAAATGAGGCTATCTTCGATCTACCCTCAATGGTCATCAATTTTCTGACTCCCTCCGACCAGCATCAAGGAGAAAAGCTGCCAACATCCTCTTCAGCCTGACAGCACCACCACACTTCCAAGAATCAGGGATGAAATTATATATCATTGGACCAATGTAGTAGTGCTGCCGCTGAGGCCAAGGAAGTATTGACCCTCATTTGTAGAATCAGATCCTTACTGGAGTGTCTAGTATCATGCTTATGGCAAACCGAATGAAATTTTATCCCTATTTAAATAGGTGACCGCTACTGACCTCAAAATATACTGCTGTCGCATGTCCAGGACTTCCAATTCATTGAAAAAGAGAATCACTTGGACATCGAAATGGTTTTTTTAAAATGACTCTAATTATCGATTTTTGAGCAATAGCATTTATTTATTTACACGTGATTTTCATGTTAATATTATTTCATGTGTGATACCTTGGACTGGTACTGAAGCATATGACTGATCATCTCACCTTAAAGTAATAAAAAGATCAAGATACACCGCGCTTGGTGTACCGTTGCAGTGCCCTATGCATTATTGCGCGTGCGGATAAGAGAAAGAAGTAGTAGTAATAGTAGGATGTCTAGAAAATGTTGTCAGGTATCAAAAAATATAGTGAGATGCCTAGAAATTTTGTGTATCTTAAAAAGTCCGCATTATTATATTTGTTTGAATTATATAAATAAAACACGTTGATTTTTGTCCACTGAGTTTATATCTTTTAACACGACATGTTTCGGACACGCAGTACTGTCCATCTACAGGTGTATTTTAAAACTAAACATAAATATACAAAGAGAAGTTTAGGTACTGACAGGGGTGGGGGAGGAGCTAAGTGTGGGAGGGGTGGTATGGGGGGTAGGGGGTCTAGCAAGTGGGAATATACGAGTACTAAGTGTTGGTGATGTATTTTGAAAGGTTTTGTTATTTATTAAGATATTATTTGAATTTAAGTTTCTTTGAATTTCTATGTTATCTAAATTGTAAATTATGAAACAAATATCACGAAACATGTCGTGTTAAAATATATAAACTCACTGGACAAAAATCAAAGTGTTTTATTTATATAATTCAATATGTTATTCCACAATTTTAAAGCCGATTCAATAAACAATATATATTTGTTTGATTTGTAATTATATACTATGGTAAATAGGTAAGGATAACATTTTACAAGCCTTACGATAAAAATATCGTTGTAATATTGCTGATTGAATATCGTAGGTACGATAGGCATTCGATATCTTTATTCACAAGTAAAAAATCTAAGGGAAAATGCGCCAAATTATTTGATATGGTAATTTTCCTTTCTTCTCCTTGTGCGTATCCCTTAATGTTGAACGTCAGTGTTGTGGTTGGCTGATTGTTGGAGAGGTATAATGTGTTATCATACACCATGCAGACTTGTAACCATTGTAAACCGGTTATTAGATATAAATGAATTATAAGCCGTATTAATATGGTTTAAACGTTGAGAACTTCATTAAAAAACGATATAAATCGTACCCATTCTTAAAATTACGTATACAACCATTACTGTAGAAAAATTCGTGTTTCAAAACTCAGCAGGCTAATGCAAATACTTATTATTTTTGTATTTATTTAAACTCCTCAACAGACCGGCCGCGGCAGGCCAGCATAGGGGAACAACATCACAAACACCCAGGCTTGAGAAAAATTACTTAGATTTTATGTTCTAACTGGGAATCGAACCTGTAACCCCCGTATCGTGAGTCCAAAAGGCATTACTATACGCCAAGATCCAAGTTGAAGCAAAAAAAACTTTTGGTTGTCTGTAAAGTCGGTTTACGGACGATAATTTTACGTGATACAAGAAAACATTGATGAAAAATAGCATACTTTTATGAATTGAATTGAATTATTATTACTGAATTATCATTATTTTGTATAATACAAAGCAGGAGTTAATTGAAAATTTTTTTTTTTTCTCCATAAATTAACATTTTTTTTGCACTCGTTAATTTCACTTTCACTTTGTAGCTTGTGTGCTGCTGCTGTCTCCCTTCTACTCGGACGCATCGGCCGATGGAGTGGAAGAGAGATAGATGCGTCAATAACCGAACGCTTAGGCCGATCGTGTCTCTCTATCGCTTGTTCCGCGCTCTCGCTTGCACACTCGGCTCAGGCGGAACGTGACAATGAGTCATGCTTTTTCGTGTGTGCAGCCGGCGTTCATCGATTTATAAGACGTTATCACGTCAAAAACAATGGACCAGAATATATTTTTCTTGGAAAATTGTCATAGACAGACAATACAACGCTTTTATATGTAGATCTTGTTGTAATAATGATAAATTGGTTTAAAAATCCCAAATCCCAAAACGGAAATGAAAACAGTTTTAAAATACCTAACCTAACTAACTAACTTAACTAACCATCACGCCACTTCCCCGAAGGGGTAGGCAGAGAGGATAGAACGCCACACCACTCTGTCCTGGCACACTTCTCTTGCTTCCTCCACATTCATACATCTTCTCATGCACGTACGTCGATTATTCCGACTTCTTACATGCCCACTTTCAAGCACTTGTTTTACTTGATCATGCCATGTCTTTCTCGGCCTTCCTCGATTTCTACATCCAGGTACAGTCGCGACATATATTTTTTTTAGCCGTTCTTTCATCATCCATTCGCACTACATGACCGAACCATCGTAAAAGTCCTTTCTTAATTTTGTCGATAATGCTTATCTCAGCCTTGCACTCTGCTCTAATTTCGGCATTTGTACACCTATCATACATAGTCTTACCACAAATTCGCCTGAGAGATCGCATTTCAACTGCATTCAATCTACTTTCATCCGTATAGAAATTGAATTGTTCAAAAATGTTTCCCTTTTAGAAAAACATTTATGTTTGCGAAATTTAACATATTATGTAAATTATTTTCAGTAAAAAATCATCTGTCTTGTCATTTTTGTCTCCGCCCTGTGATCTTTTGATCGCCCGCGCGTTTAGTTTGGGATTTTCCGGGTCGAAGGCGTAAAAAAGGTTCTGTAAACGGGATTCTGGGAACCGGGGAACAGAATCGTAAGAAGGACAAAGACCCGAACAATTTGCATAACTCTCGAGTAATAATCATAACGGCAAAGTGCCGCTCTGGAGGTAATACGAACTTTACATTTTACACCTCTTTACTAGTGATGAGCACAAACATCGACCAATTTTACACTTCTTTACTTGTGATGAGCAAAAACATCGACACAAAAATAATTTTTCGAAAAGCACAAACGTATTTTAAACATTCCTTATTTAAATAACTAACAATACAGTTCATATAAAATTAATAATCCAGTCATAAGCGTCTGATTTTTTTTTTTAGTTAAAACATATTTATATAAAGAAACAGAGTTAATGGTGCCTTGAAATCGATAGTGGCAAATAAGAGCTTATCGAAAGAAGCAAAATTGGCGGTACACAGCGGAGTTCTGGTACCAACCCTTATGTATGGTAGTAAAGCTTGGTGTTGGAAAAGAAGGATGAAAGTAGACTGAATGCTGTTGAAATGCGATCTATGCGAATGTGGTAAGACTATGTATGATAGGTGTACAAATGTCGAAATTAGAGCAGAGTGCAAGGCTGAGATAAGCATTATCGCAAAATTAAGGAAGGGCTTTTACGATGGTTTGGTCATGTGGAGCGAATGAGCGATGAAAGAACGGCTAAAAAAAGTTTAAATGCAAGTGTGCCTGGACGTATAAGCCGCGGAAGGCCAAAAAAGACATGGCATGACTAAGTACGACAAGTACTTGAAAGTGGACATGTGAAAAGTCGGAATAACCGGCGTATGTGCGTGAGAAGATGTATGAATGTAGAGGAAGCAAAGGAAGTCTATCAGGACAGAGTGGTGTGGCGTTCTATCCTCTCTGCCCACCCCTACGGGGAAATGGCGTGATGGTTAGTTAGTTAGTTATATTTATATAGATATAATACTTTACAAATAACATAGAAGTTTTGATATTTAAATGATTTATAATAAGAATAATCAATTGTGATAATGGTTGTGGGCAAAATAATTTCCAACTAATTAAATATTTAAAAAAAAATATTAAACTAATGACTACTTTTTCTTATCCGCACCCAATGGTGCATAAGGCACTGCATTGGTGCATTAAGTGCAGTAAATCTTGATAATTTATTTAATGAAGGCATAGAATTTTAGAAATAAGGTTACTAATTACACATCATATTCGATTATCGGCATAATCGAATAATTCAGTTATCAAATATTTCGATTATGCTCATAACTCATAACTACTCTTTACGGCACTGATATTCGAGCAAACCCGTTTGTTTCCGATGTTATTACGTAAAATTATTCTGTCTTTACGATTATTTAGTATAGCCATGATCCACAGTGATGGAATAGATGTTAGTTATAAATGATTTGTAGAATCGAATTACATTGAATAAAAAAATATTGGTGGGTACGTATAATCTCTAATCCCTATCTTTTGAATGGAGTTACAGATTTGCTATTTGATAATTACGTAAAGAGATTATTCCTTCATATTGAGCTTTATGTAGTATCTTATTAAAATGTTATTATTTTTTTTACATTTCGCTGACGTTCTTATTAGTAATAACTCAAAGATCCACTTAACTTAAAACTGACCGTGGCATTTCAAAAAAATATTTCTTAATAATAAAAGCATTACGTAGGAACATAATAAATATATGTATAAGAGTAGTTTGAATAATTTTCCAAGGTTAAAGTTCTTTAAAAAGCAGTTCATTAAATTATGTAATATTAATCAGACCATTTCCTGATCCAAGAGATTGAATATAATTATGCAACTGTAAGATTACATAAAAAATACAGCCGTATCATAATTAGAAGGAAGTCCATAGTTAAAGTAACGAACTATCAATCAGTATCAGTAAATCATTTGTAGATATTTGAAACGTTAATTATTCTAACAACATTTAGGCAAGAGGCTAAATTGGCAGTTCATAATGGAGTTCTGGTACCAACCCTTATTATGTATGGTAGTGAAGCGTGGTGTTGGAAAAAGAAGGACTAAAGTAGATTGAACGCAGTTGAAATGCGATCTCTCAGGCGAATGTGTGGTAAGACTATGTATGATAGGTGTACAAATGTCGAAATTAGAGCAGAGTGCAAGGCTACGATAAGCATAATCGACCAAATTAAGAAAGGGCTTTTACGATGGGTTTGGTCATGAGTGATGAAAGAACGGCTAAAAGAAGTTAAAAAATGCAATTGTGCCTGGATATAGAAGCCGCGGAAGGCCGAGAAAGACATGGGCATGACCAAGTACGTCAAGTGCTTGAAAGTGGACATGTGAAAAGTCGGAATAATCGGCGTATGTGCATGAGATGATGTATGAATGTAGAGGAAGCAAAGGAAGTTAGTTAGTTAGTTTAATAACATTTGATAACAATTTGCAAAAATTTATCGAAAAAAAAAATCGACTTCTACTCAATTTTCTCGAAATGGTCAAATAAAAAACAAATATTCTTCGAATTGACTCCAAATATGATGTAAATTCACTAGTTTTCCGCTTGTACATCGAGTTCTATTACACCATGTATGTATATGACAAAGGAAATTATTTTACCTAGGTGAAAAGTAGTTGCTGTGACCTTAGATAAAAGCATTAAGTAAACCCATATATGGTCATGTAAAATAGTAAGGCTTCACCCAAAGCAAGCCTTAGAAATTTAGGTGTTTTTCAAATGACGTTCCGGATTTGTTCACAGACACAAAGCTTCGAAAAATTTATCACATATAGTTATATTCCAACACTTCAAACTGCTCCCATGGGAGCGGATATGTTATGATGACTTCAACTATTTTCTAAGGAAACAGCGTTAGCGAGTTTTGAAAAAAAAAATAGTGTATGAAAAAATACACGAGGAAACCCTCATTTTTGTATTTTTTTTTCCAATAATCAGAAAAAGGTGACAGCCAAGTCTTAAAAAATGGGAACTAAAGAGCGGATCAAATTCTAGGGAATGTGTGGTAAAATCTCTCAGGCAAATGTGTGATAAAACTATGTAGATAGGTGCACTAATGTTGAAATTAGAGCAGAATGCAAGGCTGAGATAAGCATTATCGACAAAATTAAGAAAGGTCTTTTACGATGGTTCGGTCGTGTAGAGCGAATGGATGATGAAAGAACGGCTAAAAATAATATATGAGGCAACGGTGCCTGGATGGAAAAGTCGAGGAAGGCCGAGAAAGACATGGCATGATCAAGTAAAACAAGTGCTTGAAAGTGGGCATGTAAGAAGTCGGAATAATCGACGTGCGTGCATGAGAAGGTGTATGAATGTGGAGGAAGTGGAATTCTATCCTTTCTGCCTACCCCTTTGGGGAAATGGCGTGATGGTTAGTTAGTTAGTTAGTTAGCTTGCTAGTTTTTATTTTATTGCCTATCTTACTTTTCCGCTTTTTTATAAATATCTACTAGTAAGTAATTAATTTAATTAAGTTGTAATCTTTCCATCAACTGCAACCCGAGAGAGATTTTTTTATAAACTGCATACCTTCTATTTTATAGCGGGAGGCAGGGCATTGAGCTCCTGACGTCAATGCGATAGATATATTTTGATCGGTACACCTAGTGCAGTGTACAGTGATCAGCCCTACGCTTTAGCCAGTTCTAGGCACATATTATGAAATATTTTGTATTGAATCAGTCGGGAATCGAACTGGCTTCCTCATGCATGGTAGCCTAACGTGCTATCCATTACATTAGGATTATAAACATACAGGATTATAAAATATCATTGTACTATGGTTATTCTGACCATGGGATGTTAATTATGTTTTTTTAACGTCTGGATTATATTATCTATTAAATTATTGTTAAAATAGAAGGTAGTAGAAGAGTGGTTCAACGTACAGGCGCCCGCATGTTTTAGGACGGATTCGGGTTCGATTCCCGTCCGTGAACCGCGGTCGTTGGAAGCAGAATAGAATACCTAGATGAATAGTAATGTTAGGGCATCCCAAGCTAGTAATGTTGAGGGAGCTTATTTTGGTAGTTTATTGGAAAAATCAATACAGAATGTTCTTTGCAAATATATATAATATCCTGAGAATTCATTGAAAAAATAGTTTAAAATAAATTTCTAATTAACTAACTAACTAACTAACCATCACGCCATTTCCCCGAAGGAGTAGGCAGAGAGGATAGAACGCCACACCACTCTTCCCGGCATACTTCTCTTGCTTCCTCCCATTCATACATCTTCTCATCCACACATGTCGATTATTCAGACTTCTTGCATGCCCACTTTCAAGCACTTGTTTTACTTGATCATGCCATGTCTTTCTCGGCCTTCCTCGACTTCTACATCCAGGCACAGTCGCTCATCATATATTTTTTTAGCCGTCCTTTCATCATCCATTCGCTCTACATGACCGAACCAACGTAAAAGACCTTTCTTAATTTTGTCGATAATGCTTATCTCAGCCTTGCATTCTGCTCTAATTTCAACATTAGTGCACCTATCATACATAGTTTTACACACATTCACCTGAGAGATCGCATTTCAACTGCTGGACGCAACTTTTTCAAATATCGCAAGTAAATCTCCAGAATGTTTTACAACCCTTGTTCGTTCTAGTTTCAAATAATATTATAGTATAAAGTTTAAATTGTAAAGAGTTCTTGAAGTGATTTTTCACAAAAATGACGCTGTACATTTAAGATAGTCGATTATAATTAGAATTTAATTACGGAAGCATGTAATGATATATATATTATATTATATACAGGGTGTAACAAAACTCGATGTACAAGCGGGAAACCAGTGAATCTACATCATATTTGGAGTCGATTTTGTAGAATTTATTTTTTTATTTTTCCCTTAATTTTCGAGAAAATTAAGTATGAAGTTGATTTTTTTTTCGATTTTTTTTGCTAATTAATATCAAATATCGTGTATTTAGTCAAATCAATACTATCCATAAAGAAAACAAAATTAAAAAACGCGTTTTAATAAGAATTTGAGAAATTTTACTTAATCTGCCATACTTATGAAAACTTTTGTGAGAGAAAAAAAAAAAAAAAAAAAAAAGTCACATTACACAATCGTCTCCAAATACGTAGATTATGTAGATTCACCAGTTTTCGAGTTGTACATCGAGTTTTGTTACACCCTGTATATGGGGAATTATTTGTCGAAAGCTTTTAGAGTATCTAATTGATTCGCAATTACTAAAGCAATTTTATTCAACTGCATATATTTTGATAAATTATTAAAAATCTCAACATTATTAATTGATATCTATCTATGTGCACACTGGAAGTTTTAAACTTTTAAACGCAACTACATAAAGTATATTTTTAATTTGAGTTGGTAACACAGATATATTCCAACAATGAAAAGTTAAAATAATTTACGTTTGAGCGAATTTGTCCTTCAGATTTATATGTGTGTACATATGTCTAATATACTAATATAAATGTAGATTACACATAAAAGGAGGCGTTACCAGGCAATATATTTTTTACTAATGGATGCCTCATTTAAAGTGAATGTGTTCATACTTAATTTGCAGGTGGTTAAATAATTAAATACTGTATCCTGGACGGTACAATGTATGCGTAAGAGATCTGATTCACTAAAAAAATCAAGGATTTAGAAATGTAGAATCGTGAGGTACGTAGAAATAAATGACAGTATAAAAAATATAGTCTTTGTATGTTGGTTTGAGATCCTTATTGCCAAAAACAGGATATAATTTAACATTTTGGGCGTGTTCGAATACTTGTACACAAATCTGGATTTTATCCCAAGACGGGAGTAGGTATATATTTCATTTTATCTCCCTACAGAGATGAGGTAGAAATTTTTCAAATTCAGGAATATGGAAATGAAATCCCTGGTCTAAATATAAGTAAAATAAATTGCAGAGTCATCTGCAGGCGATTACTAGTACTTACTTTAACTCGTTCAGAGTCTTGATTACAAAAATAAAGTAATTTGCTAATAAATACTTAACTTCAATATCAATGCATAGATTTTCAACTCCGCATATTCGCTAATAAACGGAATGGGGAATGTTGTAGAACTAACAAAAAGTGGCCACTTAACCCAGCCAATGACAGGTCATAAGCCCTGTAAACGCTCAAATATCCATATTCCTGAATTTGAAAAAATTCAACCTCATCTCTGTAGGGATAAAAAATAGAAGAAAAAAGGATATAATATAATCATGTAAAATTTAATTTATTTATTTATTTACATTTCATATATATAATCATAATAATGACTATGATCTGATCTCGACTCACTAGATAATCCGTGTCGAGTCAGGGCATGCTTTTATTTATTTTATTTGAATATAACTAATAAAAGTTAAATAAAAATACTTGTAACACTTCCACTTTGTGGTGGAAAGTGTCAAAAGTGGAAGTTTACCAAGTATTTTTATTTAACTTTTATTGGTTACATTCAAATAATTTAATCATGGAATTCCACCGAGAGTATAGATAAAAATATAGATCAAATTTATTTATTTTACTTTATAAATACTCTTAGTGGTATGAATGTGCCTTTCACATTATTAATATTTCACATGTGATACCTCGGGATGGCGCTAAAGCATAAGACTGATCGCCTTGCCTTCTTGTAACAAAATAAAATAACTTACTAACTAACTAACTAACTAACCATCACGCCATTTCTTCGTAGGGGTAGGCAGAGAGGATAGAACGCCACACCACTCTGTCCTGATAGACTTCCTTTGCTTCCTCTACATTCATACATCTTCTCACGCACATACGCCGGTTATTACGACTTTTCACATGTCACTTTCAAGTACTTGACGTACTTGGTCATGCCATGTCTTTCTCGGCCTTCAGCGGCTTATACGTCCGGGCACACTTGCATTTAAACTTTTTTTAGCCGTGCTTTCATCGCTCATTCGCTCCACATGACCAAACCATCGTAAAAGCCGCTTCTTAATTTTGTCGATAATGCTTATCTCAGCCTTGCACTCTGCTCTAATTTCGACATTTGTACACCTATCATACATAGTCTTACCACACATAGATCGCATTTCAACAGCATTCAGTCTACTTTTACCTTCTTTTTCCAACACCACGCTTTACTACCATACATAAGGGTTGGTACCAGAACTCCGCTGTGTACTGCCAATTTTGCTTCTTTAGGAAGGTTAGGTAAATAATAGGTAGGTCAGGTAAATAAAAGGTAGGTTAGGTAAGTAATAGACTTGACCAAAAAATTTATAAATTTCGTTCGTCTTCCAAAAAACGATGATTTTTAATTAAATTATAGATGAGGCATTTTGGCTCACTAGAACAGAAATTATTACGTATGACTCTTTTACTGGTTTAGGAGAGTAGGGGCCTATCTTAAAAGATTGCGGCATTTTTGTAGTCACGTGGTTATATCGCGTTGATTGGTGATAGTAGTTTCATTAGATAATAATTTATGACTATTCATTTTATCCTATTGTTCCGGGAAGGATTAGAATCCTGTTCAGCGCTTATCTAATTCGTAATATATGGAGAAAAAAAACATTCATTATTGACAGACCAGTAGTTTTCAAACTTTGAAAAATGAAAAAATATTACGTAAAAATGTTATATAAAAAAAATAACGTCAAATAAATATATATATCATATGTTTTAAATATTATGTTTATCAGATGATGGCGCGAAGGGGGAATGTTGTAATACATCAAGTGGCCACTGCACCCAGCCAATGACAGGTCATAAGCCTACATGTAAACGTAAACGCTAGATAATTCACATTCGTTTCCAGAGTTTCTCTCTATCTCCGTTGGGATATCAATAATACTTTCATCTTTTTTTCATCTTCTTTCCTATACATTTCCTTCCTTCCTCTGTTCCATTTTCCTTATTTCCTCGTATATTTTTCCTTGTATAATTAGTTATGGAATGTACTTTTGAAGCTTTATTGCCCCACCAAAACTCGGTACAATAAATGCTTATCACTAAATTAATTCAGCGCTGGTTGGAAGATATTGTTTATAAGCAATAAACCCGCCCTTGTACACTGATCCTATGTAATTAATTGTACATGTAAAGATTTAAATAAATGAATAAAATCATAATGTCAACAATATTACAGTAGAAAAAAAAGATCAAAGTTACGACAAAAAGTTTAAAAATGTTTAAAAAGAAAAAGTAAAAACAAAACAATGGGCCTCCTGGCTGTTTGATAACAAATCTCGTAGTAAAACCCGAAAAGTGGTGAATCTACATCATATTTGGAGTCGAATGAGTAAGGTGATTTTTGAATCCGAGCTTTAAAACAAAAAAAAATAATATGTGCGTAGATTTTCACGGTCGTTGTTATTTCTATATTTGTTGTTTTTTGGGATTATCCGTGTGTGTTTTTTCTCCTCTCCGACATTTCGGCCACCGTTGCAGGCGCCATCTTCAGGGTGAAGTATATGTGATGAAACGTCGGAGAGGAGAAAAAACACAACACGGATAATCCCAAAAAACAACCAATTTAAAAAAAATTTAGTTCCGTAGATTAAGTAAAATTGTACGAATTCTTGTTAAAACTAAGTTTTTTTTTAAAATTTCACCACATTAATTTATTTTTACCCCGAATTGAACCCGCAACCTCACTTATGTTAGCTCTAAGCTCTACCTACTACAATACGAGGCGGACAGATTCCCATTTGTAATACGAACGCCCACTAATCAATCACCAGATGTGTACGAACATTTGAACATCCTAAAACATCTGATCAAAATGCATCTTGTTTGCATAAAATGTAGGATGCCTATGTACTTAATGATAATTAATTGTAAGATCTATAGAGTGGGCATTCTGCCAAGTGGTTAGTTCACTTAACGTCGTTTACCTACACGATTGTCCAAACCATTCACGTGCCGAATTCAATAATTGGGTTCTTTCCGATATTTTATTTTTTATTTAAAAAATTGATTGAAAAATTACAATATCAAGGGAATTTTTTTTAAAATTTTTTGATGCCATATGAATTTTCTAGCGCGGTTTGAAATAGCACTTTTTCAAATCGCTCGCAAAATCCTCCATTTGGCGTCACAGCAATATGGGCGTTTACTACGGAATGAATTTCACGCCTTTCACGGTAGACGGGAATGACGTCATTAGCCAATAACGAGCGTTAAAAATCATTCGTATTTTCGTGTTTTTAAAGCATAAATTTATAAATGAAAACAAAATTTTTGATCATTGTGTTTTGTGTCGTTGGAATTGTAAAATATACTTAAAATATTTATAGCGTTTTTAAGAATATTCATGCTATCGGGAAGAACCCTATTTAAATTGATAAAAAACTTTTTTTTAAATTGATTAAAAACACGGTAATCTAAAGATTGAACATAAGTGCAAATTCATCAAATAGAATAGATCTTCACAATTTGTTTGTAAAAAATATGTTACTAACTTAATGACCAGAAAAAATCCGTTACAGACAGGTAAAAATATTGTTACTGACTATTAACGAGCAGTAAAAAGTTTCCGTACCAGTGTCCGTAGTGCCGCATGTCCGCTTCGTAGCTTAGTGGTAGCGCATTTGGCTACCGTGCATGAGGTCGCGGGTTCGATTCCCGCAGGGGGTCAACATGAAATATTTATTTAAACGTGATTTTCATATAATTTCATACCTTGGACTACTGAAGTGTATGACTGATCATCTTACCTTCATTTAATTTTTAAAAATGATCAAGAAATCACCGCACTTGGTGTACCAATGCAGTGCCGTATGCACCATTGGGTGCGGATAAGGTAAAGTAGTAGTAGTAAAAAGTTTAAGAAACATACTAGGTAGTTACTTGTGAACGCGTCAAGTTTATTAATATTAAATTTTGCTATTGCGGAGATTATATTTACAGCCCAATTAATTATTTGATATTAATTTAATCTTTGCAAAACATAATAATATTATTAAGGCTATATAAATAATATTAACAATGTGCTAATTACGTTTTTTTAAAAAACTAGTTACACATCTACTTAATAAAAATTAAAGATATTTACTTGTTTTTTTTTCTATTATAAGATCGTAGATTCTTAAAGTAGTTGATATAAGCGTTACGATTAAATGGTATAATTTAGAATGATAAAATTTGAGTTAAATTATACCAATTCTAAGCGTTTATTTTACTTTTGACAGCTCGATTATGTATCAATTAGGGATGTCCTAATGCGTTACCGAATCGATTTCTCATAAAAATCGACTTTATTTATGAAGAAGTTTTAATCAATTTAACACATTTATATTTTATTTTTGCCCAACATTTAGTAGTTTATAAACATACCCAGACGTTAAAAGCAGAGTTTATATTATTAAAACTTTTTTTTTTAACAGTCTTTATTTAATAAAAAATATTACAAAAAATACATAATTTCTTTACAAAAGAAACATTCAATACAGTCCCGGTAAACTCCTTAATTGGAGTTTGTCATCGGGTGCAGGAGCTACAGAAAACCCAAATATGCATAGGACTATTTTATTGTCGTAATGTAAATTGAGAAATTCTGTGTCGCGACAAACAAAGAAAAAAACAAATAGGTTTCACATTTTATATTTTTTCATGGAAAAAAACAACTTGAATAATCCTCGTTGCATAAGTAGGCTTAATAAACATCGATATCGATAAATATCAGAGCTAAAGAACATGTGCTTCACTATCGTAAAGAAAAAAACATGAAGTATTGCATTTTTCGGTCTATGGTTGCCTGTCAATAATTACGGAACTTTATAGGCGCCCATGTGTCAAAAGTAAAATAAACGCTTGGAAGAGATATAACAGAAAATTAATCCGGCTCGAAGGACCAAAAATTGTCTACAAAAATGAATACTTTTCTACACGAAAGTTTTTTTCTAAGAAATTGTAATTAATTCATGTCATCTGGTGCATTATTTCAAATGCAGTGATACGAAATCAATAATATTATCAAATAATTGTGTACTACAGTTCACTTGGCCAGTGAGAGGGCATATTTATAAACATTTCATACGTCATTATTTATATGTATTTTAAATTATCTAAATCTGGCAACAGTGCTTGGCAGTAGCAGTGGTACAAACGTGAAAGAGTGTAATCTCAAACTTTTGTTAGGTAGGTACTTATATAAAGTTATTGACATTTAAAAACAACGCTGCACATGATAGCCAAAAAGTTACATTATGAAATGAAACACACTTTTGTTTTAAACTTCTCGTGGATAACTACAAAGTGAGTGCTGCAAACATAGAGTTAAAAAGCTACCATACTTTTGAAAGTTTTGCGTCAGTCGATAAATCACGAATGTAATTTTAAAAAACACCAAAATTACCAACACTTCTCTCAGGTCCAGCATTAGATAAATGTTAACTTTAGACTTGCTATCTCACTGTCATTAATGACGAATAAAATTAGGTACAATAGAAAAAGTTATAGAGAACGTTTGTTAAGAAAGTACTTAAGTCATTCTACAGGGTAATCCGCGTGTCGCAACTAATTTCTCTTTAAGTAACATTTTGGACACAAACGGATCTAAAATATCCACCATGTCCTTCAGCGAGTGATTATATTATGCACTCCACTTTGTACGTGGTCCTTTGAACTGTTCCTACAGTAAAACGATGGATCCTTAATATACAACACGTACCAGCAAAAAGGAATTTGCTGCTAGAAATGCGTCGAGAATAATAATGCATGAGTTTGTAATGAAAATACATAGTAAATTTGCCATCAATGTATTAAATGCGATCTTTTCACGGATTGAAATTTATAGCAGCATAATAAGACATATTTTCCTACTTCTAATAGTTATTTTTTAAAGTTTTTATTACTGATATTGTGTCAGCTACCTACGTGGGACATGATTACCTACCCCAACAAGTATGGGGTAGGAATTGTGAGCACTTAAAAAATTACAACTTATTTAACACATCAAGAGAAAGATAGAAAAAATCACAATTGCTATCTGCATTCATCAAATCACTTGAAAAATAAATAACCGGTCAACTGAGCTAAATGATCGGATACATGTCTCGAGATTTTAACGAAATGCCTATCACAATTATGACTACTAATGCTTCTTGAGTCAACTACGATAAACCAACTAACCTTTTTATCTGGGACCAGCTGAAATTGAAAGCTTTTACTGTTTAGCATTTTAAATCCAAGTAAAAATAATAATAACAAATTAATTCAATAATAATTTAACCCTAGAAAGATAACGTGCGCCTCAGAGGCGCCCGCGAAACAAATATATCGCTGTCTTTTTCTAACCGAAGCGCGTGCAAGCTTGTGTTGCCAAACCAACTCAGTCGTTGGTCATCTCCGCCGAGTGACGGTCACTTTTGCTCGGTAAAAGTACCACAGTTTGTTGCTATGACGATGCATACCGTCATAGCAACAAAACTGTGGTACTTTCAAGTACAATAAAATAAGGTTATCTCTCTAGGGTTAATAATTCTTTGCTTCCTCCACACTCGTACATCTCACGCACGCACTCACGTGGATTTTTAAGGATTTTCACATGTCCACTTTTATGTAGTACTTGTTCTTGATCATGCCGTGTCCTTTCGGCCCTTCCTCGTCTTTTACATCCAGTTACACTAGCGTCATAAATTATTTCATGGAGTAAATATTATATTTGCCAATCAGTGGTTAGTTATTAAAATTCCTGCGTTAATTCCCACCTGTACAGGAAGTATGTCTACCTACTCATACTTGATTAGAATGAATGCACTATTGCTGTATTCCTAACTTGGCGAGCAAGCATACCGAATGCAATCCATACCTACTGCAATTTTGTATTAACAGTTAGTAATAAATCAATCGATTAATTAAGTATGCCTATAATCATCGCTGACAATAATAATTATTATCAATAAAAAGGGACAGTTTGTTTTATGATAGTAATAAAATAAATATGCGCCATGGATCTAAACATCTACTCGTATCTATGGAGTAATAAAACTCGTAGTACAACCCGAAAACTGGTGAATCTACATCGTATTTGGAGTCGAATGTATAATATGACTTTTGAATCTGAGCTTGAAAAAAATTTTTTTTTCATAAGTCACGTCATCTTTCATAAGTACCGCAGATTAAGGAAAATTGCACAAATTATTATTGAAATGCGGTTTTTTAATTTGTTTTCTTTGCGGATAGTATTAATTTGACTACGTAAATGATAACAATTTGCAAAAATTTATAGAAAAAAAATTACTGCTTTCTCAATTTTCTCGAAAACTATGGGTCAAATAAAAAAATATATTCTGCAAAATCGACTCCAAATATGACGTAGATTCACTGGTTTCCCGCTTGTACATCGAGTTTTGTTACACCCTGTATAATATGTATAAAGACATTCGGTCATAGCGTGTGGAGCTGAACACGATGGATGCACGCCCGATCGAAGCATTTCGGTTTTTAGTGTTGCTAGTGTAATGCCCGCTGTATACGGGACAGTTTCTTGTTCAGAAAACTACACAGTTTCTTGTTCAGAAAACTGTGCAGTCTGTCAAACTTCTGTCAAAAGACACGCTAAATATGTGTATTTTTGAAACGCGATTGTAAGTTATTATCGTATGTTTGCTCTCAGGAAATTGTATATTTAGCTAATAATGTAAATATGTTATTGGTTTTTTACGTATTTAAAAGCATACAATAAACCAATGTCTACTTAAACGTTTACATAAAAAAACATTAACTGTCATGTCAGCTTAAATCTGACATAAGCACGCAGTTTTTTAAACAGTTTTCGTTGTATACGGGACCGTTTTCAGACTGCATAGAAAACTGCGCAGAAAACTGTCCCGTATATAGCGGCTTAAGTCACGTGAGTAGAGTTTTGGAAAATATTCGTTAATATTAATTTTGAGAAATAAATAATGATAGACAGTAAACATTTTATCAAAAAAAATCACACTTATTTCAAATTAATTTCATAAGAATGTATGTGTTTTTATTGTATTTCTTTGTAAACAAAAATTTTTCTTTTGAAAAAAAAAAAAATGCCGTAATGAATTTTTAAGAGAAACCATTACAAGAAACCCTCTCTTTTGGCTATTTTTAATTGTTCAAGATAACTAAGGTGATGGCAAAACAAAAACAATTAATAAAGAGGATATAATATTCTTGGGCAATAGCATTCCAGTTTTTTTTCTTGTCTTTATTTTCGGTAAAAAAATTAACCCAATTTGGTGGCCTATTAGTGAGATTCGCTAACTTGGTCCCATGTTATGTAAGTAAGTATAGGACAAAACACGTTTTTTTTTCTAGCGGTGCGTTGGTACCCCTCTTAGTAAAATAATATTTAATATGGTAGTGAAATCGTAATAGCCTGGAATGTACAAGGGGAGTCTAAATAATTAATTTTAGAAAGCGGAAGCATTTTATTTTAACAGGTAGAGCAGCTTAGTTGTAAATTATGAAAGTAGAGTGTAATAATTAGTACTTCCCAATGTAATGCATATTTATAATTTCAAAGCGTATTACACAAGCAGTTTATTGATTTTATCATCATCTTAATACTATATCCGCTCCCTATGCGGAGCAAATGAATCCCACAAACTACCTCCAAGCCAAGCGATCGGCCGCCAGTTCCAGCCCATTCTCCCTGGCCAGGTCCACGTCCCGCAGCTCTGAAGCAAACTGCCCACGGACGTCAACAGTGGACGTCCAGGACGCCGCGAACCGGATGCGCCTTGTAAAATAGCCAAGCATGGTTAAGGCTCGCGGGAGGCATACGTAGTATACGGCCGAAATGAAGAATTTTATCTTCTTCTTCTTTTGCCTCGTTCGCTCCTATGTGGAGCATGTGGACATCACTAGATCCCTCCAGGAGACCCTGTCACCAGCCAGCTCTCTCGCCTCCTCCCACGTCAGGCCCGCATCCATCAGCTCCGCCGAATACAGCCGTAGGATGGTCATCGACGGTCTGCCAGGACGGCGGGATTCTGCAGGCGTAAAGAAGAGGCAGCTCGGGTTCAGGCTCTCCCGAGGCATCCGGAGTACATGCCAAGCCAGGTCCGTCGCCGCATCTTCACGACTCCAGTTATTGGAGGTTGCTGCGTATGTTCCCTAACTTCAGCGTTGGTTATAAAGTTAAACCACCTAATGCCTAGAATCCTTCTCAGACACTCGTTCTCAAAGCTCAATAAGCGAGCATTCTGAGCTTTTTGAAGAATTTTATAAGAATCTTTATTAAAAACAAATTATTATGATGCTCGTAATGGTGCATAGCGCACTGCATTTGAACGTCAAGGCCCAGATAACAAACACATCTACATAGCAGATGTGACGCGTACATGACGGTAATCGGTATATTTCAAAGAGATTTTACCAATTATTACGCGTCACAACTGCGATACCTATTCTAACATAATAATATGCTTGTAATCTAGGCCTAAGTATAACAGTGTTCTATTTGATTACATACTTCAGTATCTAATGAACGCAAGACCTGTCTTTTAAGTATGATTTTAATGTGAGAAACCACATTTTTGAAAATGTTTCTTATAGAACCCTGTGGCACACGAACCCGGGACCTCATTCATTGCAGCCACTGTATCACAAGGCAGACGAACTTACGAAAACACGTATGTTAAGTCAAATTATATAGATAATTGGACAATTAGAAAATATTTAAATTGATTTTTAATTACTGTCTTCACCGCACCCGTAATACATTAATATACAGGTATATTAAATACCCACTGTTGACTGATGGACGTTTGGAAATACTATTTATAGAACAATATGTATTTTAAAAAGTAATTAAGTAAGAAAGTAATATAATGTAATAGGGTTCTTCCCGAAAACCCGAATATTCTTAAAAACATTATAAATATTTAAAGTATATTTTCACAATTCCAACGATATAAAACACAATGATCAAAAATGTTGTTTTCATTTATAAATTTATGTTTTAAAAACATGAAAATACGAATGATTTTTAACGCCCGTTATTGGTTAATGACATCATACCCGTCTACCACGAAAGGCGTGAAATTCATTAGGAAGTAAGCGCCTATATTGCTGTGACGTCACATCGCATGCCCGCCAAATGAAGGATTTTGCGAGCGATTTGAAAAAGCGCTATTTCAAACCGCGCTAAAAAATTCATATGACATCGTAAAAATTAAAAAAAAATTCCCTTGATATTGTAGTTTTTTAATTATTTTTTTGAAATAAAAAATAAAAAATCGGGAAGAACCCATTTAATAACATATGTTCTATTCGCAAATATTTCATTTTAAATTAAGAGGAGTTCTGAGGTCAGGAAAATAACGGATTTTTCTCTAAACAAAGCATGGGACCAAGTTAGCGGTCTGAGGATTTTAATTTAGCTCCCTGCTTCCGTACAATATGATGCGCTCTTTAATTAGAAATTCTCTTCATTTTGCTGCTGCCTTTAGTATTCAAGAAAAAAAGAAAATGAGGACTGTTATTTTTTTGCGTATAATTCATAACTTTTTTTAATGGTTTATACTCTACTATTACTATTGCGCCCATTGTATTGATGCAGTGCCCTATGCACCATTGGGTGCGGATAAAGGAAAGTAGTAGTATTATCATGAATTTTACAAAGAGAGCATTTTCCTACAATTACAAAATAAATACTACGTGGTTTATGTCTAAAATAGACTTCGTTCTTGCTACTTCCTTATAAAAATAATTAAATTCTACACCTACTGATTAGTTTATTAAGCTTGTTAAAAATACTAACACCCTAGTACAGAGATACATCTTAAACTTAAGGTTACATTCTAATCGCCCTTATTGAGGTTTTATATAATTAGGGGTTTACAATATACACAAATAATCTCCTTAAAATTAATAGACCAGTATTTTTGAAGCCTTAGGAATGTGGCGAATGAGGGAATCCACTGTTTTCTAAAGTAATTTTTTTCTATAAACTTACTATTTAACTAAACAAAAAAAATATATTTAATATTTTTTGTAAGTTATTGATGAAGATACGATTTTTTAAAGTTGCACATTTCAAATACCGCGCTAAATACCACTATGAACTAACTGCGTCATTTTTGCAGGAGTGACGTCATAAAACGGGTTGTTTAAGGCCATGGTATTTCTCCAGCCAGTAACAAAACTGTCAAAAATCTATGCAAACTGACGCGGGAAGCACAGATAAAATATACCGTCGACTCAACTGTCATATACTGTTAACAGCTGTTCTAGGGAGACTGAATGGCGGCCATCTTTTTTGCAATAGAAGCTTGTATGTAGATTGTATTCCATATTAAAATGCCATGGAACGCGGCTACGGGGGTTTAAAAACGGAAACCGGAAACACTACACTTAGATACAAGGAGTGACGTCATTGTTTAAGATTTTGAAATGAATGCTATTTTTCAACATTTTTTATTAATTTTTGCGTGCGTTTTTGGGATATTTCATCCCACTTCAAAATTTTTTAATATTCGCGTCTACACGAAAGCATTTTTAAAATTCAATTCCGGCTAGCAGTGGATTTCCTCATTAAACAATCTTTGTTATAAAAAATTATGAAAATTTGTGAAACCGGGCATATCTTTAGCGCATTGGGGCACCATGTCATGGTGTCATGCATGAGGTCGCGAGTTCGTACATATTATAGTATTTTAGTGTTGATCCTACAAGGGTGTATCATCATATATGTTTTTTGGATGTAATTTTCACAAAAGTATTCTTAAATATGTGACACCTTGGGCTGGAACTAAAGGTGAATTCCATGGTAACTGATGCAACATTTGGAAGAAAAACATTTCTTTTAACTAAATTATAAATAAGTAAAATGGCTTATGAAGTAGTTTAAAAAAATATTTTATAGAGGCAAACTGGCATATAAATTAATGTGTAGTGAATTAAAATTGTGAGGTTTCACTGCTGATGCCAAAAAAAAAAAAGAAGTTGTAGTAACTGATGCAACATGAAATGGACATACCTATTGAAAATGTCTATGCAGACTGAAAAATCTGTGAGTTATGAACTTTCTACATTGAAATTTTTTTGTCAATGGTAAAAATAGTATACATTAAAAAAAAATCATATTGCACTATTCATTTCTATTGTTTTAATTACCAATATACACAAAAAATAAACATAACTGACGCAACACAAATATTGAAAACAAAAGTAGGTTCACAGAAGCTATTCAACTGATGGTGGCCATCTTGCTTCTTCTAATGCAGTTTTCTCTCACCAGGGGCAGGAATGTCCATAAAGTTGAGTTGATAAACAACTTCAATATCCTAACAAACATAACAAGATAATTTTTATTTAAAAAAATAATTTTATTTTTTTCCTGGTTTTGTCCACTTTTACATGGAATTCACCTAAAGCGTAAGACTGATCATCTTGCCTTAGTGTAATAAATTATCAGGATTCACTGAAAATGAACTGAATAATACCACGTTACAGCTCACATCGTCTGCCACATTTTGTCCAAGAAAGGTGTTTTTATGTATTTTTCATAGGTCGACATAGGTCGAGATATCAATGTAAAAAAACAGTAATATAAACACGTCTTCGCGATTTTTCAGAGTTAGTGGAAGTTATGATAGAAATCTACCATAATTTTTAATTCTTTGCAAAGAAAATGGACGAATTGTCGGAATTATTCCATAAATGTGTTGTCGTCAGGGGAAAATAGAAGGAAAATGTGGACATTTTCCTGCTTAGTAACTCACGAAATATAATATAAACATGTCACTCTTATTGTCATATTGAGAGATAGGTCTCGTGAAGTTTATTGTCCAATAAACACGTGCGAGGTACTGAACCGTGTATTCGTATTGTGTACCTAATAATTATTGACAGTATCAAAAGACGCTTATATTCCCAAGAATTATAATGTTTTCTAGCGACCCTTAACTGGAAGAGTTTCTATGCCATAAATATTTACTGGGTCTGAATCTTGATATTGGTTACATGAGAGCAAGGTAATTTTTTAATTAAAAAAAAAATTTTTTTTAGTACATTACATTAAATTTTTTTTAAACATGATTATTTTTAATACATTCCACACTGGGAGACCCCGTGCCGAGGAAAGCATTTTACAGTTTTAGTTCTTTTTTCGACAATTAGCCTTACGCTTTAGCGCTAGTCCTGGGTATCGATTATTAAATATTTGTCGCGGTGTAGTGGATAGGGCGTTGGACCACCATGTATAAGATCACGGGTTCGATTTCCGACGGGGACAGCATGAAATATGACGTATTTGAATGTGGTCTTCCACAACTTGAAAAAATATTCATGCTAGTTATGCAGCTTATAAATATGATTACTATTCATTTAAAATGAACAATTATTTATGACTTAAGTAATGTTGAAAAATCTCTTTTCAATGGATTTAAGGGTAAATTTTTTAGATGATGATTTATATCGTAGGATGCGTCTATTGATGTTTTAACCAAGTTTAAATGTAAGTAGTGACTTAAATATAAAATAGTACAGAGCGCCACATCTTTGGTTCTACGCATCAACAATATTATATTCAGTACGACCCTTGCTCCGTTTTTAAAAATTACGAAGAATTCTTTGAATATATTTTTTAAAATTTTTAACCGAATTTTTTAAAATATTCATTACTTTTTTTTTTTAACAACATTTTGAAAGAATACAAATACTTGTAGACAAATTACTGGATTATACCCATGCTGGGCTGATATCAGATATTATTGATATCTCAACAGAGACAGAGAAACTCTGGAAACGTCTGTCGAAAACACAACTCGCGTGTGGATTCTTCTGTACAAACTCAACATATATACAAGTTTCAAAAATTTGTCATACATGGTTGTCAGATGATGGGCGGAATGGGGAATGTTGTAATACATCAAGTGGCCACTTAACCCAGCCAATGACAGGTCATAAGCCCTGTAAACGCCCAGATAACCCATATTCATTACTATTCACACGAAAAAAAAACGGAATTAAAAAATATAGTACACTTCCCTATTGTCGACAAAAGGTTGCTTAGTATTACCCATTTAAACAAGCTTTAATGAAAGTATTGAATCATAACTTTGCACACTGTTTGCTAATATTGCACCATTCGGTCAAGGATCGCTCTATTGTTTGCCTGTAATGGGCTGGAGCCGTCATGGAAGACGGATCGATACACGGAAATAGATCTGAGGGAAGTTATTCATCCAATCGGAAGTTAATTTGTATATAGATATGATATCACAAGAAGTAGGGGATGGAAGGAGATTTGTCATGTATATTTATACACAGTTTAAAAAAATGTGCTACCACGTAACCCTGTCCGATTCTCCATAGCTCCATACAATCGTAATCCTTCATTTTCTTCGTGGAATTTGGAAAATTTGGAAAACAACATATAAGTATACATTATGTTGATTGTAAAAAGCTCAAATTACAGGTTTTCGCAGAATGATCTTTAACATTAACAAAAACACAAAATTAAATACATTTATGTACAATCAACAAAGGAAAAGGGAACAGGGAGTGGAAGTTAGTATTTAAGAGAGAAATTATGTCGCTCGATGTGTCTTTAATGTATGTTTTAATGTTTGTGCAATCAATATAGGTAAATTCGTTGTTATTTGCCACACATGAACGTTGAATATAAGAATTTTTATTATAGGCTCTTTTGTTAATGGGAACACTAAACATAGTGTAGTATCTTGTCAGCCTGGATGGAACATTTATCGATATTCGAACTAGGAGATCCAAGCAGTAGAACACTATTAGATTAGGATTATTAAAAACCAGCACAATTTATGTATACCCATGACAGGACCTGGCGACTCTCTCGGTGAGCTTTTGAAGGCCCTGAGAGACAAAACTTAGTGGCAGAGGAAAGGCCGCTGGACGTACTCATTCTTCGCGAGCATCCGAGAGAGGATGGCTTTATGGTAAGCTGGACCTGGGTCATCATGTAATACGAATGGTAACGGGGCATGGAGAATTTAGGGGAAAGCTCCACGAGCTCACCCTAATGGCGGATCCTAGTTGTGCGTGCGAGGCACCCAACCGGACCGCAGAACACATTCCCTGGCATTGTCCTATGATTGCTTGACGGTATGACCGAGGTCATGAGGCCGGCGTGGAATCCGGACTTCTTTGCGAACCACTGAGGGATCGATCTCACCTCCACCCGCGACCGTTACAGAGTCCTTGGGGACTCTGTCAGTCACGCTATTTTACGCAGGACTTTAAATTTTTGCTGTTGCAAATGCATAAACAAATTGCAGGGCCAAAGATTCCAAGTGAAGTTAAGTTAAGAGGGCGACAGCATCGATCAAGTCAAGAGAAAATCACGATGCCGCCACCCTTACGATCCCTCAGTGTCTCCATATCGAAATTCTCTTTTTTTTTCTTTCTTTGCGAACCAGAGTAATTTCGAGCACCTTGCACTGTTCGTGGACACCAGGAGCTCAATCACAGATAACTATCGACGTAGTTAAAAACGTGCTAACCACGTGCTAACGCTAACGATTTGACCGATCACAATGAACATACGTTCATACCACGTTCGCCGAGCCGAGAATTGCCGAAGCAAAGCTCGGAAATGCTCGGCACGCGATATCGCGGCCAAACGTCAAACGCCAAATCAACGCGCGTGTCGGATCGTTTATTATGTCGACTGCTTTTCTCAATATTTGGCTTGCTGAACGCCGGCTAAATGCAATACGGCACTCGAGAAAGATTGAATGAAGATATGTGCGAAGAATATATATCTCGGGAAAGGGCTCGCGACTTGATGCGCTCGTTTAATAATCCCGATCGATAACTTTTAACGCGTGTTACATTGTGATCGCGAAAACGTTAAACATCCATGGTAAGAAATCGTTATCACGTCGCGTCGATAGTGATCTGTGATCGAGCAACTGGGTGCAGAGATGGAAAGGTAAGAGAAGGAAGAGGAAGAAAAGTATGCCAGGACAGAGTGGTGTGGCGTACTATCTTGTCTGCCTTCGGCGAAATGGCGGGATGATTAGTTAGTTAGTTAAATTTAAAAGGAACACAAGCAATCTTAGAAACAAACTAGTGGTTAGTGCCCCTCTTAGAAAATTTACACAGCTTGATACAATACAATAGGACTATCTTCTGATAAGTTGGCACATGAATCACGGGTTAATGGACACTGATCTATACAATAACTATACAGTGTGTTCACCATGTGTTGTACTCGCACAATATTGGCGGTGCTCGGTAACAAGTTACATCAGCAGACCTTGTGAACTGGTTCCTTAAATAGCCGACTTACTGTTATAATACAGGGCGCTTTCATTATTTATTTATTGAATCATACTGTGTGGTAAAAATTATCCCGATAGATTATCGATTATGCTAGTATAAATGTTCGCGTAGAAAAGTGACATCAATAAATGATTGGAAATTCCTATAAATACGGACGGTCTTTAAATACCACCTATGATTAATTATGAGCGAGTTTCTATTGCGTTGTCTTGTGATAAATATGGTCTATGATAAATAAATCGGGTTGTGGTCAAGTGGTACATTCGGGGACTCTGGGTTTGAATCTCTAGGTTTGAATCCCACTCCAGCACAACTTGTTTCCTGCGTTCTGGCACAGTTATTTCCAACTATTTGAAAGCAGACCGAAATCGAAATATTTGAGTTTATTAAAAGAGCTCAAATGTTTCTTTTTACTTTTAATTTTAAAAAAATATAATAAAAAACATTATTTTATGAAAAATTTGTATTTATTACACTTTTTCTGAAATATATATTCAAAACAAATAATAAAACATAAAAAATATAAACAAAAAAAAACCTAAATTTATTTTTTACTTTTTTGCATAGTGAAATCAGTCCGCCTCGTAGCATAGTGGTAGCGCATTTAGCTACCGTGCATGAGGTCGCGGGTTCGATTCCCGTATGGGGTCAATATGAAATAATTATTTACATGTGATTTTCATATTACCTGGGATTGGTACTGAAGTGTAAGACTGATCATCCTACCTCCATGTGATGATGCGGATAAGGGAAAGAAGTAGTAGTAGTAGTCATCATCATAATCATCATACCATATCTGCTTCTATGCGGAGCATATGGATTCCACAAACTGCCTCCAGACCAAGCGATCGGCCGCCTGCTCCCGTGCGTTCTCCCAAGTCAAGTCCACGTCCCGCAGCTCTGACGCAAACTGCCGACGAATTGTTAACATTGGACGACCAGGACGGCGAGAACTTAATGCCTTGTAAAATAGACAAGCATGGTGGCGGCTCTCGGGAGGCATACGTTGTATATGGCCTAGCCAGCCGAAACGCCTCCGCCGGATGACAGTAGATACCAACGGTTGCTGTGTCCGTTGCCTCGCTTCTGTGTTCCTTACAAAGTCAAACTACCGCAGACATAATATTTTTCTAAGACACCTATTCTCAAAACTCAGAAGTCTGGTATTTTAGGCCCTGGTTAGGTGCCATGATTCGCAGTCATAGAGAAGAACAGGTGTGATGCAGGCGTTATAAAGGCGGCATCAGAAGAATATTGCAGTGAAATGTATTAAAAAGATATCAAGGATTGACTGCTTTTTTTATCCATATGTAAACATATACAATACAAATAAAATATCTTGCCAATAAGGAATCGTATTCTATGGAAAAGATTACAGTGTCTATTAATGTGATTCACTTCAAACGGGGACTTTACTGAAACAAGTTTTTTTAGTATTTTATCGCAGTATATACAGATACACACAATAATGTTATGTTGATAAGTAATTCCGAGAATAATACGCCCCTTTTCCTTAAAAAATATACGCAACTGAAGCTTATCGAAATGCGCAGAATCGAAATATTCAAATATGTACTCGTTTCATCCGCCATTTGCATTTGTAAAATGCACTTATATGGGTATAAGCGTTCTTCAACAAGTTATACTTTGGACCTTTCGAACAAGAATTCACTAAAAGTGGTGTTTCCATACAAATTTTCTAAAAATATGTACCTCCCAAGTCAAGTCCACGTCCCGCAGCTCTGGCGCAAACTGCCGGCGGCGGGGAATTGATCTCCTTATAGGCAAGGCTCCTCGGAAAAATTTGATGAAAAAATTGGTTTATAAATAGGAAGCAAAAAGTAAATTAATACACCATACAAAGTGCTGTCCATAACAGTTTTACATAAATATTTATTTCTGTTAATTTATTGTGAAATGCTTATCTATTACATGCCTCTTGTATTATTTATTATCAAGTTCATAGAATGCGGAAATTTTCAATGTTTTTTAAAAGTACTTATTCAGAATTATGTAACCACGACAAGGAATAAATTATGAAGTAACAGTGTTCCGATTGAGTGCTCAAACTAACTTGATAATGTTTTATTTCCAATAAACTTTATGATAAGGTTTTATTACTGCTCTGGATTTTTATATCGCTGATAAATTTTATCACATATTTCTATAATGTGCAAAAAGGCACTCAATTTTTGCACGAGTTCCCTATATTTTTTACGGTTTTTTAAAAATAATTATAATATCAATCTAAGATTTAAAAATACTAATGTTAAACGATACCACTGCCTTTAATTGGTTTTTTCACAGCTTATTTTTAAGACTTAATTTCAAAATTCTAAGCAAATCAGGGACGTACCACATCAAATATTGAATCCATTTCAACTTAGAAAAATCACAAATTGTAATCGCCAATGATTTCTTATTGAATTTAAAAAAATACGATTTTAAAGAAATGTGATTTGAAATCAGTCCTTAATTTCAGAAGTTAAACAATAACAGAAAGTTCAATAGTATTTACTGCCTACTTTTAAACCTTTTCGCACATTTTAAACAACAGTGACACTAAATACAATTATTTATTTATTAAAATATATGATGCGACTGTGCCTGGATGTAGAAGTCGAGGAAGGCCGAGAAAGACATGGCATGATCAAATAAAACAAGTGCTTGAAAGTGGGCATGTAAGAAGTCGTAATAATTGACGTGGGTGCATGAGAAGATGTATGAATGTGGAGGAAGCAAGAAAAGTATGCCAGGACAGAATGGTGTGTCGTTCTATCTTTTCTGCCAACCCCTTCGGTGAAATGTTGATTTTTGACCAAATTTTTTAGATGCAGATCCTTGGCTTTTATTGTCAAGAAGAGAGTTGTAATTCTAAAAATTCCAACCTGAGATTAACTCAAAATGGGCCTGTAAACCAAAATTTTCTGTGAACACAGAAAAATTTAACAAAAAATTGCAAGAACAAAAGTGCAATCCGTTTATTAATCGGACGATTAATAAGAGAGATACCATTATTTAAACATTTGATTTTTGTAAAGATTTTGTATGAAAGACGATCAGTGACGTCACAGAATGGGGAATAAAAACTATAAATGATTGTATTTCGCTTATTAATTATCCGATTAGCGAACGGATTGCACTGATGGTTCTGCTTTCACAGAAAACTTTGGTTTACAAGCGAATTATTGTAAATTTTTGAATTGTGTCACTGTTATTTTAAAGATGCAAAATTGGGTTCTTCCCGATTTTTTTTTTTTTATTTCAAAAAAATTGATTGAAAAATTACGATATCAAGGGAATTTTATTTTTTTTTTTTTACGATGCCATACGAATTTTCTAGCGCGGTTTGAAATAGCGCTTTTTCAAATCGCTCGCAAAATCCTCCATTTGGCGCGCATGCGGTGTGACGTCACAGCAATATGGGCGCTTACTGCGGAATGAATTTCACGCCTTTCATGGTAGACGGGTATGACATCATTAACCAATAACGGGCGTTAAAAATCATTCGTATTTTCATGTTTTTAAAACATAAATTTATAAATGAAAACAACATTTTTGATCATTGTGTTTTATATTGTGAAAATTGTAAAAATATACTTAACGTTTTCAAGGATATTCATGTTATCGGAAAGAGCCCTATTAGTATAATTTTTTCTCAGTGTGACCGATTTGAATCAAGTCGGCGATTGCAAAAAGCGCCCGTGTCATAAATAACACAATGTTTATTATAAGTTGGTCGGAGCGAAGAAGGTGAATAGCAACAGAACCGGTATGAGGGTATTCAGTAATATTGCTGGCAGCAAGGACACGGCACGTTGCTGTTTGATAATATCGCGTGCTAACAGTCACAGGCGTTGAGAAATGGAAATTCTTCACAAGTAACTAGGTTCGCCAGCCGAGACACCTGTTTTATCTATGTTATCGTATATCGACTGGGCGTAGTGAGATATAACCGCAACAGTTGCTCGATCACAGATCACTACCGACTCGGTAATAAGCGACGTGATAACGATTTCTTACCCATGGATGTTTAACGTTTTCGCGATCACAATGGAACACGCGTTAAAAGTTATCGATCGGGATTATTAACCGAGCGCTTCTAGTCGCGAGCCATTTCCCGAGATATATCTTATTCGCACAATTTTTATGGGTTATGTTCAAACATCTTGAAAATCCCATTTTTTTGTTTGTTTAATATCCTCCTATTCTTCCTCATCCCTCTTTTCCCATCCCTTTTTATTACTTAGGCACTATGTATATGTGTATATACTTAATTGTTATTATTCAAAACCCGTTATTGGTCATGCAAGCAAATGTTCCAGATCTGATATTATTATACTTGTAACGACTGTGTTGGTTTTGTAAATAAATAAATAAAAAAAAAAAATAATAAAAAAAAAAATATATAAATATCTTCATTCAATCTTTCTCGAGTGCCGTATTGCATTTAGCCGGCTTTCGGCAAGCCAAATATTGAGAAAAGCAGTCGACATAATAAAAAATCCGACAAGCGCGATGATTTGACGTTTGACGTACGGCCGCGATATCGCGTGCATCGGCTCCGCTCGGATCAGATCGGCAATGCTCGGCTCGGCGATCGCGGTATTGAACGAATGTCATTGTGATCGGTCAAATCGTTAGCGTTAGCACGTGGTTAGCACGTTTTTAACTACGTCGATAGTTATCTGTGATTGAGCTACAGGATAGATAAAAGGGTTTAGGAATGAAAATCGTACGATAAATGTCTACCTGGTTTTAGAATCAACCCACTCATTGATTCTGTTGAAAATTTTAAGCGTAATTTATTTAAGTATTTATCATATTTACGATTTCAATGTGAAGCTTTTTTTTGCTCACTTTCAAGCGCTTGCTTTACTTGCTCATGCCATGTCTTTCTCGGCCTTCCTCGACTTGTACATCCAGGCACACTCGCATCGTAGATTATTTTAGCCGTTCTTTCATCATCCATTCGTTCTACATAACTGAACCATCGCAAGGGACCTTTCTTAATTATGTTGATAATGCTTATCTCGGCCTTGCATTCTGCTCTAATTTCGACATTAGTGCACCTATCATACATAGTTTTATCACACATTCGTCTAAGAGATCGCATTCCAAATGCATTCAATCTACTTTTGTCCTTCTTTTTCCAACTCCATACTTCGCTTCCATACATAAGAGATAATCTATTATGTTTGGAATTTAGAGATGTAAAATTATAAAATACTAAGTAACTACTATACAGGGTGTACAATCCAAATGGGTCAGTATGGTGAAGTCGGAAACTATGAGAGATAGCGAGATCTGTTCTTAGGAACCATGACGTCGATTTTAGATTTAATAATAATTACATTCAAACTTTTTTATTAACTCTCATACATAACTTTTTTTTGGTTTTTGCATACATAACTTTGCAATTTTTATCATTTTTAAAATAGGCTTCCAATAGATCTAACTGTTCTTCATTCGTTAAACGCATTTTATAAACAGTACACAACACATAACACAATAATAATGTGAAAGTTATCAAAAATCAACACGAGGAGGTTATGAAAAGCCGTGTTTCATTTGAAGTTAATTCCAAAAACAGTATTCCATTTTCAAATTTTAAATGAATTGGTACGCCCGCTGAACAAATGCGTTCTAATTTTAAATAAAACGCTAATACCGATGCAGATAAGATATGCATAAATGGTTTCTTCAGATAATTGATGATCGATTCATATTATTCACGACTTTTTGCAAATTAATAAAACTGTGGGCATTTTAGTCTAATTTACTGTCAGTTGTGTTTACACAAGATTTCATAGCCAAATTGGGTCCTTTTTACTTAACGCGGTTACAAAAATATTGACCAGGTTCGATTCCCGGTTATGTATGAGAGTTAATAAAAAAGTTTGAATGTAATTATTATTAAATCTAAAATCGACGTCATGGTTCCTAAGAACAGATCTCGCTATTTCTCATAGTTTCCGACTTCACCATACTGACCCATTTGGATTGTACACCGACACGTAGCGCGTTGAAATTATAAATAATTTGATGTTCAAAAATCACTGATGACGATATAGAATGCAATTTATAAAGCAATAAATTTTGAATGTTAGATCTTTAAAAACTCTTAAATTTGAAAGAATTTATAATTAAGTACGTACTTAGGAAATATATAGTGTAATATGTAGCTTTCTAATAAAAATACAATTATTTGAAAATATTTTCTTATAATTGGGTTCTTTTCCGATTTTTTATTTTTTATTTCTTAAAAAAAATTGATTGAAAAAAACTACAATATCAAGGGAATTTTTTTTTTTAATTTTTACGAAGTCATATGAATTTTTTAGCGCGGTTTGAAATAGCGCTTTTTCAAATCGCTCGCAAAATCCTTCATTTGGCGCGCATGCGGTGTGACGTCACAGCAATATAGGCGCTCACTTCGTAATGAATTTCCCGCCTTCCACGGTAGACGGATATGACGTCATTAGCCAATAACGGGCGTTAAAAGTCACTCGTAATTTCGTGTTTTTAAAAACATAAATTTATAAATGAAAACAACATTTTTGATCATTGTGTTTTATATCGTTGGAATTGTAAAAATATACTTAAAATATTTATAGCGTTTTCAAGGATATTCATGCTATCGGGAACAACCCTTTTGTGTATTAGTTAAATAAACGTAAGAAAGCTAATTATGTTGATGGCGTTCTATGTCGTCTATATATTAAATGAAGAAATATATTATTTAAGAGCTTAACATTAAAAAAGTACTTACAAATATTTTCAAATCCTTGTAGATCAATAATATAATCAGAAATAACAAGACATAATCCATATCACATACTTATCCACACCCTCTCATACACCCTTACACTCGATACTTAATTGGTTTAATTTTTATTCTAACTAACTAACTAACCATCACGCCATTTCCCCGTAGGGATAGGCAGAGAGGATAGAACGCCATAGCACTCTGTCCTGACATACTTCTCTTGCTTCCTCTACATTCATACATCTTCTCATGCACATACGCCGATCACTCCGACTTTTCAAATGTCCACTTTCAAGTATTTGTCGTACTTGGTCATGCCATGTCTTTTACGGACTTCCTCGGCTTCTATATCCAGGCACACTTGCATTTAAACTTCTTTTAGCCGTTCTTTCCTCACCCATTCGCTCCACATGACCAAACCATCGTAAAAGCCCCTTCTTAATTTTGTCGATAATGCTTATCTCAGCCTTGCACTCTGCTTTAATTTAGACATTTGTACACCTATCATACATAGTCTTACCACACATAGATCGCATTTCAACAGCATTCAGTCTACTTTCATCCTTCTTTTTCCAACACCAGGCTTCACCACCATACATAAGGGTTGGTACCAGAACTCCGTTGTGTACTGCCAATACTTTTACAATATTTATATTTGTAATAAGTAAAGCAGAGACGTGATGGGTATCCCTGTTGGGAGATTTATTATGATAACCTCACGACATTAGGTTTATTTTATTAACTATCTATTATGTAATAAGGAAAAACGTGAAAGTAATTATTTTTTATGTGCACACTTAATATCTACTTAATAAACGAATTGAATTATAAATTATTTAACTGTAAAAAAATACAAGTAAGTAGGTACTGTTAGGTACCACGGGATATTAAAATCAAATTGATTGAAAATACTTAAATCGCAATTTCGCAAAATACTTCCGCATAAGAAGCCATATTGACCAAGGAAATAGCTTTAAAATTAGAATAATTATGTAAAATTCCGTTTACAAAGAAATTTAATAATTTCATCGTATTTGCCAAAATCAAAGTTGACTGACATCTTGGCTCTCAATGTCAGAGTTAAACGATTTTCCAGGAACCTGGTGTTATGGGATGGGATGATTAAATAATGAGCTTCATTAGATAAACAACATTTTGAGTGTAAAAATACTTGTAGACTAACTAACTAACTAACCAACTAACCATCACGCCATTTCCCCGAAGGGGTAGGCAGAGAGGATAGAACGCCACAACACTCTGTCTTGGCACACTTTTTGTTGCTTCCTCCACTTTCATACATCTTCTTATGCACGCATGTCGATTATTCCGACTTCTTACATGCCCACTTTCAAGCACTTGTTTTACTTGATCATGCCATGTCTTTCTCGGCCTTCCTCGATTTCTACATCCAGGCACAGTCGCGACATATATTTTTTAAGCCGTTCTTTCATCATCCATTCGCTCAACATGACCGATCCATCGTAAAAGACCTTTCTTAATTATGTCGATAATGCTTATCTCAGCCTTGCACTCTGCTCTAATTGCGACATTTGTACACCTATTATACATAGTCTTACCACACATAGATCGCATTTCAACAGTATTCAGTCTACTTTCATCCTTCTTTTTCACACATTCGCCTGAGAGATCGCATTTCAAATGCATTCAATCTACTTTCGTTCTTCTTTTTCCAACACCACGCTTCACTACCATACATAAGGGTTGGTACCAGAACTCCATTATGAACTGCCAATTTAGCCAATGGGCGGAATGGGGAATGTTGTAATACATCAAGTAGCCACTTAACCCAGCCAATGACAGGCCATGAGCCCTGTAAACGCCGAGATATCCACATTCTGTTCCAAAGTTCTCGTCTCTGTTGACATTAAAGTTTACACTTTTAATTTTCAACAAAATCAATCACTATTCTTTCAAGATATCTACGCATTTTAATGACTTACATAAGTACTGCAGTTTGCTGTTTAACTCAGACTTACTTTATTTAATACTAATACTACTTGCTACTTTCCCTTATCCGCACCCAATGGTGCATAGGGCACTGCATCGGTACACCAAATGCAGTGTGTCTTAATAATTTTATTTACTATCAGTGTTATGACGTTATACAGAAATGAATAAAAATAAATAAGTCTAAAAAACGATGATTAAGGTGAGGCTATTTGGCTCTCCACTTCATTATACTTACGACGATGTAGATATAAAATTTGCCGTTATTTAATTTATTTTTGAATATCGCATTATACATAATCATGTGTACGAAAAAATAACACTTAAATAAATGATATTATTCGAAGATTACAACTTGTTTAATTTTTTTAAATTATTTATTTTCATAATTCAACCAGATTAAGGCCCACTGCAAGTATTTACAAAGTTTGTTGTTCATATTAACGAACGTCATATAATTTATTAATTACAATTTTTCATACAAAAAACTTTGAATTCATACCCAGTTGCTCGATCACAGATCAGTACCGACTCGGTAATAAGCGACGTGATAACGATTTCTTACCCATGGATGTTTAACGTTTTCGCGATCACAATGGAACCGTGTAAAAAGTTATCGATCGGGATTATTAAACGAGCGCATAATAGTCGCGAGCAATTTCCCGAGATATATCTTATTCTCACATATATTCATTTAATTTTTATTATAATTTAGCCGGTTTTCGGCAAGCCAAGTATTGAGAAAAGCAGTCGACATAATAAAAAATCCAACAAGCGCGTCGATTTAACGTTTGACGTAAGGCCGCGTTATAGCGTGCATCGGCCCCGCTCGGCTCAGATCGGCTATGTTCGGCTAGAGGAAGAAAATGAAAAGTTTATTCTATTTAAATTAGTATTTTATTGTATTTACACGGAAAAACTGTTTTTAATTTATTTAATGTTGTATTTGTATTTTAAATTGTGGATTATAACGGTGGTTGGCGCCTGACATTTAAAGTAAGGACGAATTTGCTAAAATAATGTAATAAAAAAATACATTTCGTACAAGCTAATAACGATTACGCATTATTTTTCATTTAATGATTAAAATCGTATTTTTCTGTTTATCTGGAAACAGTTTAAAAAAATGTAGATATTTTAAAAAGGAACCTTCTTGCCAACCTTCCAAATTGAAGGGTTAAAATCAAAAACAACACATGTCAGTCATCCACTTTTTGAGATTTTAAATTTTATAAATCGTTTTACTCTCTATACAAGATTTGTTTAATAAATTCATTCAAAAACATTCACATCACAAGTTATAAGGTTATAAGGTATTGAAAGATCTTTGATTCCAGTAAAAATAACAAAATTTGCCAAAGCTGTTCCTGCAAACTTGATAAAAATACAATGGACAAACCTTTTAAATACGTACTTTTAAGTTTGAAAAATACACAAATTATTATAATCGATAGATATCGATATATCTTATTCAGTACCCTATGCACCATTACGTATGGAAAAGGGAAAGTCATTAGAAAGCGAGTAAATTAAATAATAATTTATCACAAAATTACAGGTAAAATCGATTTGAATTAATAACACGGATAAGAAAAATTATTATTTTAAATAAGCTTTTTTTTTAAAATTTACTTATCTACTACTACTTTCACTTATCCTCACCCAATGGTGCATATGGCACTGCACTGGTACACTAAGTATTGGTATTATAAAATAATTCATGGTAATAAATTGAAAAAAAGTTTATTTTTGAACTGTGCAACACAAAAACTGGTACAGTAAGGATCTGTTCAAAGACCCTACAATATTACTGTTTACGTTTTTTGTAAGCCCATAGGATTTTTTTTACAAAAGAAGGCAGGTACAAGTCTTAAGGGTAGACAAAAGGTTATTCGGTAAATATATAATGGATCATAAAAGGACCTTACCTATTGGAAATGGTTCTCAGGGATGGTCTCAAGATGAAAACAAGAAGTGCTAGGCCATTAGCTCCCAAAGAAATTAACATCACAAGGCCCACTACGATTTCACCACTCAATTCAGTATAAGAGGCCATCTTGACATAAAAAACACAGATTTTGTGAAAAACTTAGTCGACAAACCACAGTCCCAGCACTATTCCAAAGCAATTAGAAATTAGAACGTTCCATTGTTTGAAAAATTGCGGGCTCGGTTTGAACTTTTTAACGAACTTTTCACAATCGTCAAATCCGCGTACTTTTTAACCAGTCTTAGAGAGCACAAATTTTTAATCACTTGAATTGGTTATACAAAGTAAATTATTAACAATTCACTGACATTTTATGCACATAGAAGCCTAGAATGTATTGCAATAGCACTTTAACACAGCATAAAGAAATGTCTCCATCTTCACAAAATCACATCAGAAGAACAACAGCGTTGAATTTTATCACTAAATACTGTTATCATCTTGGTCCTGGTAGTAATTACTCTTAATTTTTCATTATTGTAGTGGATCATTTTGATTTTCTTTTTGAATTTTTTTAGAACAATGAATTCGCTGCCGTGCGAACAAGTTTTGACAGCTGGACAAACGACGGAGTTACGTCCACCTCTGACAACTGCCAGCGGGCGACTGACTGAATGCGAACGTTCGCCGCTGTGTTTGACTTTTCTGAATGCGGATTTTGAAGCGGGATCTCCTACAACAGAAAGAGACAACACTAAAATATTTGAAATCAAAACGTTTGCAGTGGTAGTTAACCAATATGGTTATTATAATATATTTTATGACCCCACGCTGGGCGCCATTTGACGTGTAATCAACAGTTCACGTTTAGATGATTTTTGAAATTTATTTTGACGAACAGTGAAGCGTTGGACACAATCATCATCATCATCATCATATCATATCCGAGCATATGGAGTCCACAAACTGCTTCCAGGCCAAGCGAATGGCCGCCAGCTCCCGTGCATCCTCCCAAGTCAAGTCCACGTCCCGCAGCTCTGACGCAAACTGCCGACGAATTGTCAACAGTGGACGACCAGGACGCCGAGAACCTAATGCCTTGTAAAATAGGCAAGCATGGTTAAGGCTCTCGGGAGGCATACGTAGTATACCTATGGCCTAGCCAGCCGAAACGCCTTTGCCGGATGACAGTAGATACCAACGGTTGCCCGTTGTGTGTCCGTTGCCTCGCTTCTGTGTTCCTTACAAAGTCAAACTACCGCATACATGATATTCTTCTAAGACACCTATTCTCCAAACTCAGAAGTCTGCTATCTTGGGCCCTGGGTACCACGATTCGCATCCATAGAGGAGAACAGGTCGTATACAAATTAAGGCGAAACTATTTAAATAAATACCTAATTGATTTTATTTAAGTTTCTTTTAGTAAAAAGTTGTGTTTTGCCCCAGTTGTATTTTTCTGACTTGAAATCTAGTGATTGGCGTTAATTACATTTTTTATACAACAGCCGATTAGGGTGTGTAGGGATGCAACAATTTTGCCTTGATTTCTATTAAGGTAAACATATTTTAAAAATTATTTGCCAAAAAAATAGAGGATTAAAAAAACCATGTCACAGAATTGTCTCATATCTAAGGGCATTAAAATGTATTAGGTTTATTGTTATTTAGGGTTAAGTGTTAAAAATATATGTGTGAGAAATATTAGTGTAGGATAAGAATAGTTAGTAAAAATAATAATTAAGTGTAATGTATTAAGTGTATTAGTCTATGTAAAAATTATATAGTACTGAATAAATATAATTTTTTAAAAAAATCATTAAAAAAATTAAACATCTTTTTCTTTCGCCAAGTTCGCTCCTATGTGAAGCATGTGGACATCACTAGATGCCTCCAAGAGACGCTGATATCAGTTAACATTTTCGCCTCTTCCAATGTGAATCCCGCATTCCTCAGCTCCGCGCTCCGTCCGCGTCCGTCCGCGCGTCCGTCGTGAATATTATTTAAAAGTTGTTCTTCTATATAAATTAATAAATAATAAACTTGACTGTCCAATGTTGTTGAATGAGGTCAGATTTCACATACCGGGTCGCACCACAAGAAGTTGCCGTTTGTTTGATCCAAACACCGGAAATATAAATTACGCTTATAATTACGCCATAAATAAGATTCAAAGGAATGGCAACTTGGTGTGCGAGGGTGTCGATCTCTTCAACTCCAGCATTGGATCAGTCAAGTCATTTTGTAATAAACTTTAGCATTGTATTGTTGTGTATTTATGGTATATTATGTATTATATATATTTTTTCATTTTTATGTATTTGCTAATATTTTTGTATTCTCTTTTATGAAAAGCCTGTATAGGCGTTTATAATGAATAAATAAATAAAAAAATAAAAGAATTTAATGTTTAACTATGATTTAATTACTCGGCAAAAGCTTTCCTACCTCTGAACCAATAGCCTGAAAACTAGACTGGCGCGTGAGACAGCCATATGCGTGCTCTTACCACTAGAGCGAGACGCAAACAAAATAATGTCTGGGACGGTGAGAGAAAGGGACGCATATGGCTATCACCTCTGAAATAGAAAAGGACAGGATAAAGTTCAAGTTAAAAAGAACAGTCTTGAATGCCAATTAGATAACTCGTTCCATTTTCAAATCGGATTGCGCTTCGCGGGAAAATTGAATAACATGTATTGTTTCAAAAAAATCTGCGTCTCATTCATCAGACTTAAAATAAAGTAGGTAATTTTTTACGAGTTACCAACTCTATTTTTATTTGATTTGAATTATTTTAACAAATGACTTTTCTATTTTATTAACGGAACATTTTTTTGCAAGAAAATTCCTAAATAATTAAAAACCTTAAATAACTACTTTTTACTAATATGTATTTTTTCTTACTTACTAATTTATTAACATTTTTTTTAACGTCCCATTTTTGTTTTTGTATTATTGAATATTTGTTTTTAGTAATTTCTTTTTATTATCTGTATATTCTTGTTATATTTTCTTTATTATTGATATTTATGTTATTGTGTACTTTGTTAATCTTATTTTTTCGTATTATTGTAGTAAAAGGTACAGTGTACCTACTATGCATATAGTTTATTGTGAAAACAAATAAATAAATAACGTACCTACACAAATATAAAAAAAAAAAAATGACATTTTTGTCGTAATAATGTCATAATGCGTTTTTTTTTTAATGTTAAAAAGTTATTTTTAATCCTGGATTAAGTTTAAGTAACTTGTGGAAAAGTTTTATATGAAAAATTAATTTTCTGGAAATTTTTAATTTATAATATATGTCTTTTATTTGATAAAAAAAATTAAGTACCCAAGTCAAAATAGGTTATATTTTAGTAACTTCACTAGATGGGGCGTTTCCATGCAAATTTTATAAAAATATACGCTTTCTAGGGTTAATTTCATAACACCACTTATTAACAAATTCCACCGTCTAAAGACTCCGGCACTTAGGCCAATACATGCAACGTGTGACGTGGATGTCTACTGATGACGTAATGAGTAACTAGACATCTCAGACACGGTAGTATTTTTCAAGTATGGAATGTCACTTCTCTGAAATTCTTGTTCGAAGATTAGTAAGCTCATATTTTGGCTTATAGGGATCGCGATTCTATGTAAAAAGGTTAAGAATCATTGCTAAAAAATTTAAAGCTATATTACCACGGAGTTTGTATTTTTTCTATAGGTAGCCTGAAAAAAAATTATACCCAGTAGCTCAAGCACAGATAACTATCGACGTAGTTTAAAAGCGTGCTAATCACGTGCTAAACGCTAACGATTTGAGCGATCACAATGACATACAGTTCAATATACCGCGATCGCTGAGCCGAGCATTGACGATCTGAGCCGAGCGGAGCCGATCTACGCTATTATCGCGGCCTTACGTCAAACGTCAAATCATCGCGCTTGTCTGATTTTTTATTATGTCGACTGCTTTTCTCAAAATTTGGCTTGCCGAAAACCGGCTAAATTATAATAAAGATTGAATGAAGATTTGTGCGAATAAGATATATCTCGGGAAATGGCTCGCGACTAGTATGGCGCTCGTTTAATAATCCGATCGATAACTTTTAAACGCGTGTTCCATTGTGATCGCGA
>JAGVSP010000911.1:0-81449 GCA_022494985.1 Micrasema minimum
AAAAGTCGGAATAATCGGCGTATGTGCATGAGAAGATGTATGAATGTAGAGGAAGCAATGGAAGTATGTCAGGACAGAGTGGTATGGCGTTCTATCCTCTCTGCCTACCCCTACGGGGAAATGGCGTGACGGTTAGTTAGTTAGTTAAATAAACGACCGATATGTCATCCACTTTCAAAATAAATTTAATAGTTTCTAATAAAATAAATATGTTTCCAATATTCTTGCAAATATTATTTCAGAAATTCAGAGCTTCAACAATTTGACTCAGAAGTCGTTAGTAATTATATATCAATTAATTATTTTGCACGCTTTATTTTATTTTAAATTAATTTAATTTATTTATATTTTAATAATATGCACACATAGCTATGTACGAAAAGTTGGTACTATGAAGTTCTATGAATTCAATAAATATAATGAAATTTTATTAGATTACTTTAGAAAGCTTGAAAATGTAAGCATTAGTACATAGCGCCAGTGTTGTAAGAATGATCGCGTGATATATGTATAGGCGATTTGTTTTGTTTGAGAAATATATTTTTTAAAGTTTATATTATATAAATTTAAAATAAATTAATAATTCAATATTATGTAGGCATGGAATTTATAAATGAAGTATCGCAAAATATAAAATATGAAAATGGTTGTAGAAGTCCAGTAATTTCAGTGTTAATGGGTAACAGCGCATTTTTTTCAGAACTTTAATGATTTTTTTCATAGAAAGCGTAAATCAAACGCTGCAAGCCGGTTAAATGAACTTTTTAATTTAAAAAAAATTATAATCAGATCACCCAATTATTTAAATAAATACATCAAATTGGTCTTTTTGATGTGTTTAAAGCCGCTGAATGATAAAAAAATAATATTTAGAAGCATTTTTTATTTATTTTCAATTGACCTTGTTGTTCTGAAAATTATATTAGAGATAATGTGTGTGATGAAATTATACTATTCGAAGGAAGGTGTCGTATTTATTTATAAACTGAACAGAAATAGCTGAGAACATTAAATTTATGATGTGTTGCGTATGTGGTGAGTGTATTTTATTCGTTTCTATGTTTTGATAGAAAAAATAAGTAATAAAAGCATGTTTACTATGCATGTTGTTATGTAAATAAGAAAATGCAATGTTATTAGGAGCTAAACAAAACTGTTGTTGATTTTTTAAAATAAATTATTTTCAAACGTGTAAATGACAATTTAGAATATTTTGTAACTACATAGAATAAACGATTAGCAAAATTGAACAATCAAATACATTTTGCTTGTACATATTATTTATGATTATATTGGGTAAAAATTGATTGCCTTATAAGAACATTTTGAATGTGATAGAGATGTATATTTTTTATTACAATTTAATTAAAATTGCGATTAATTTTACTTACAATTTTACGAGCCATTATTGATATGGTTCAAGATATTATTAAATTTTGTATTTTTTAAATTATTAAAAAATGTAGGTCCATCATAACTTAGTAGATTACTACGTGTATATTTTATTCATTGAAATTAGTAAATGTTTATCCACTGAACCAAAAAAAGTATAATAGTAATGGAACAAGAATAATTACTGTTTCCTATTTCTTTTCTTTCAAAAATGTTATAATGTTTTATTCTTTAGATAAAGGAGCTTTTTTCAAGCACAGGTATGTGAGCATTCAAGCATTTACGGAGCATATGACATGTCATTGACTTAGCTTTTGTCGCTAACAAGACAAAGGTGTCTTAACATAAGCTCTATTAACGCCAGAATATCCACATGCAATTCTTCATTCCACGTAGCATGGAAAAAAAATCTCCTCCACTGTATAATATTACTATCATCATTTATAGTATAAAAAAAATTTACTAATGATCGCCTGTCAAGCTGATGCGGCTTTTTCTCCATTCAATTTCAGTAGTAATTTAGCACTAGAGCTATGATTTTCCCCACATTTTAAATATCTACCCTACTATTACTTTATATTGAAAATCATTGCCAGCGAAGAAATTAACGTATGCTAATGGCACCCAGGCCGGCTGATTTACATGAGTTTCGTTTTAAATAACACATTCTGTAAGAAAACATTGTAAAAATGCATGTTAAATGTAATGACATAGTTTATAAATAAAACAAACAGGATAAAAATAGTCTTTATTGCATTCTTACCGATGGTTGTGACTACCGTCAAACAGTAAACTACTGAGTTCATAAAAGACCAAGACTTCTGTCCGCTGTAGGAATGGACTCCAGCCTCATGAGCAGTGTGAAGCTGAGTCTCAAACTCCCACAACTTCTTTCTAGCACTAGATTTCCAATCTTCTTCTCGAAGGTTATGACTGGTCTGCCAAAGAGAGTCGATAAAGTCGCGTTTAACCCTCTTGACTCCGCATTTGTAGAAGTTCTCAAAAGCACCCTCCGTGTATCGAAATATCACTCCACCAAACCCACACAAAATTATCAGTATCATTAGATCGCTGAAGCATCTATTTCCAAGAAGTTTCATTTTGTCATAGTCTGTTTTACGCTCTATTTTTATCTCCTTCCAAACTTTTCTCGAGTTTTTCAACATGAATCTTAAAAGAGTCATTTTCTTATCGTTTTCTAAAGTGATTTCTTCTACTTTTTCTTCTACTTTCGGTTCTATTACTTCTGCATTTCTTTGTAATTCTTTAAGTTTTTCTATATGTAGAAGAGAAAGCTTTCTGGTTAGTTCAGCGCTTTTTTTACTCAGATCGAAATCTGATTCATCTTCGCTATAAGATGATGAGTAACACGAACTTGTTACTTCAGACTGACTAGCGTCAACGTATCCAGAACTTCTTCTAATTCTTTCCATTTCTACACTTTTTCTTTGAGCTTGTTTGAAATTTTCTAACGTTTCTTCTGCGGTAAGGACTTGAATTGTTTTCGGACATGACATCCTTTTGGGTGATGAGGGATTTTTCTTGGGTGTCATTAAACTTCGACTACTATCAACATTTCTAGAGCTTGTACTTGAAACTTTTTGGTCATCATCTGTTACAGATACGCTTCTTCGTCTAGCTTTTTGCAAAAGTTCAATAATTTCAGAAGAGGTTTTAGTCAATTCGATACCATCTGTTTCTAAAGATTTTTCTGGTCTAGTTACTGATTTTGAACGTACAACTGCTGGCGACCGTTCTCTAACACTTCGTTTTATTGCAGCGATCGTTCTTCTTCTTTCTTTCGGTTTCGGTACTTTTTGTTGTTGGGTTTCTACTTTAGGTTTGCTCTGATCTTCACTCATTTCACTTTCACTCGTTCGTCCCTAAAATATTTACATCTAAATTAGTAAGAGTAACATCTACTCTTATTACATACGACCATACTTTAGTATGGTCAAGTGACGTGACGTCGCAGATTATTGAATTAAACATTTTGAAGACAAAGCATTTACCTGACTTCTTGTTCCAGATTTACTTCTTTTGGGTCTTATTGGTGGCCCTTCGTTCGGTGATGGATAGTTTTGAGATGATTCTGGACTCTTTGACATTGGAACATTGACGTTAGTGGACGTTTTAAGATTGGATTTAATAGGTTGGGTTGTTAAAGGGTCTTGTTTGTTCGCTACGGGGTTTTGCATACGGTCCTGGTTAGTTACATTTTTAATACTTTGGGAAGGCATTCTTGATTTTTCTGCCTGAGGGGTGGGCTCTGGATCTTTGCGAGGACTTGGTGGGGTCTTAAGCTGGAAAGCGTTTTTCTGTTGAACTGGGGAAGTTGGACTGGGTGGAACGGTAAGCGATTCCTTTCTGGGCATATCGGCTTCTGCCAAAATTAATGAATTTTTCCTGATTTTAGGGTCAAATTCATCTTTGAATGTTATAGGGTAACTGGGGATTGTTGTCAGGAGCTTATTTCCAGGGTCGATGAAACTTCCTTTTCTCTGCAGTCCTTCAATTTCTTCTTTCGTTGGTAGAGCAAATGGAGAAATACTTCGCCGTCTGCGTTCTTTCGCTTCTTCAAACTGCGCTTCTCTCAGAGCGTCTATATCGAGATCGTCGTTATCTTTCTCAGCAACTTTTTGTTGAATTTTTCTTTTCATTTCCGCATAGATATCATCAGCTTCCGCTTCCACTGGAGTTTTGTGACATCTCGAATCTTCTTCATCTGTAGTGGTAGTGTCTTCATGCGGAACACTAGTCCTGCTTGGTTCCGGAGTTTTCTCTCTCGTTCGAACGCCTTGAGCTTTTTTAGTAATTATTCTTCTTTTCCTGGCTATTGAAGCAGATTGAATCTGATCAGGTGTGATAATTTTTTCTGCAACCGCTTGAGCTTCCGAAGTTGTTTTCTTTATTGAGGGTACTCTGACAGCAACCGCCGTTTGCGTTTCTGATTCCGATTTCACGCTGTTTACCTTCTTGATATTAGTTGCCGGTTTCTTTTGTGAGGCGGCTCTCTCCATTTTTATAATTTATTTTTTACTTTTTCTACAAAAAACCAAACAAGTAATTAGAAAATCTGTAGGTATTTAATAACCAATTGTTAGTAGACTCATTTACGAATAATACGCGTAACAGTATAGAACGAACAAAATAGAACGTAGCAGTATTCTTTTTTATAATTGTTTTTAGGGTGCATTATAAATTAATATTTAGTACTTTATTACGATTGTTTTAACAACGTGCATTGCTTTAATAGTGTTGAAAAAGTATTGGATAGAAATAATATTGTTTACATGGCTTAGAAACCTAATAAATGCAGTCTGCATCTAATCGTCTACATTCCACATCTATAAAATACTTAAACTTCAAAAGAAATCAATTATAATACTATTTGCATTTACAAATAAAATCATTCACCAAAGATCAATTGAAAAACATTCTTTTATCTTTGTTTTGATTGATTACACTATAGAAAAAAACATTAATGAATAGTGTTTTTATTGTTGTTCGAATAATACACTAAAGCACTTTGAAATTCTGTTTTATAAAAACATTTTTTTCGGCAAAAACTTTCAGTTAAATTTATAACAACGCAACGACTCAATTGCTATTATAAAACTACAGAAGGAATATTTATAAAAAATAGAGATAATCATAAGCAAGCAGTAGATAATAATTTCTGCAATAACAGATTTTTTTTATTTAAATGTAAGTACCCGTTTAATTAATAAAGTTAGAAAAATACGTAATAGACAAAAATCACTCACCTTCCCCCGTCCAGCGGAACTTATCACTGAATTTTGTCTCACTCCGATCAAAGTCGAGATTTAAATTTAGCCTCGCGGAAACCTATTTTCACTTTCATAGTTTGGATCAGAAACTACTTCGACGGTTTCATTTTATCGCAAAACACTCACTACACTTTCAAAACAAACTTTAAAAAGCATTCAAAGTATTCTTCGTAAGGTCGATTCTTTGTTTGTTAATTCGATTGTTAGCGGGATGATTTTTTCCCGACCACTTTGGCACACGATTTGACTTTGTGACAACAGCAAACGCTGATTTCAAATTACAAAGGAAATATTACTAGGCGGAATTTCGGCCAGTGGAATGATTATCTTAATGATACTAAAGATGCATAAAAATCATTCTACCGAACCAAAAAAAATGCAGTTCCTAAAACTTTTATAAGTGGTTGCAATTTTAATTGAAGTTTTTTAATTAAGTGCGTGATATGTATTTTTATGAAGCTGTTTCTAGCAGCTTAGAATTTTGGAACATAAAAAAGTACACTATTATAAATTTAGATTGATATATAATTTCATAATTTATTTAGGTATACTGTTATTAGGTAGTTCTCGAAAATTATATTATAAAATTGTGCTAAATATTGAATTAATCTCTCCGATAACCATGAAGCTTTTGACGGAAAATATTCTTTTAAATGAGAACCTGTCATTGGGCATAAAAAAGAAGAGGGAACATTTTTTTCTAAATACGTTTTATTTAAAATGTTATTCTGCATAAATTTACCTACATGACTTCACGTCACACAGATATTTCGTAAACAATTTTTTTGGAATTGAAGAAAAAGTTTCAAAACAAACGAGATATAAATATTCTTGGACTAGATTCAAAAATAGTCCAATGATCTGTAGAGTAGTATAACGATGCAGTTAAACCTATACCTACCCAGTTGGCACTTGGAAATTATTTGGAAAATGTTAATCGCGTGATAATAAATAAATATGAGAAGTATATCCCTTGATTGTGTCTTCCGCGTGACGTATTTACATGCTGATTGATTTATAACGAACTAACAATTACGTCACTTCTCCAAAGGGGTAGAATAGAACGCCGCACAACTCCGCCCAGGCACATTTCAATTGCTTCTTTCACATTCGTAATTGTTTTCATGCTCGAACATCGGTGAACATTTTCACATATCTGCTTTCATGTGTTGGTTGTATTTGATCATGTCATCTCTTATTCGGCCTTTTTCGACTTCTTCACCCAAGCGCACTTGTATTACCTATATTTTGACGTGATAACGTCTAATAAATCGATGAACGCCGGCTGCACACACGAAAAAGCATGACTCATTGTCACGTTCCGCCTGAGCCGAGTGTGCAAGCGAGAGCGCGGAACAAGCGATAGAGAGGCACGATCGGCCTAAGCGTTCGGTTTGTGACGCATCTATATCTCTCTTCCACTCCATATATGAAAGATACGTACAATTTCGAATGCGTTTCAGATGTTAATAAGTCAACAACGCTAAGAGGATCAACCATCGATTTGACTTTTTCAAGGCACATTACACTTGAAACACTCCACTTGATTTCCTACTTTTCCTATCATCGTCCTATCCTTCACAAAATAACACAGGTTGGAGGATCTTAAACATCAATCTTCATATTTATATAATAAATTGTTAATAGCACATTGTTACTTGTAACTAATTTGTATAATTTAAGTAAACAAAAATTTGAATTAACGAGTGCAAAAAAATGATAATTTATGGAAAAAATTGTCATTTTCAACTCCTGCTTTGTATTATACAAAATAATGATAATTCAGTAATAATAATTCAATTCAATTCATAAAAGTATGCTATTTTTCATCAATGTTTTCTTATGACGTTATCACGTAAAATTATCGTCCGTAAACCGACTTTATTTTAGCCATTCTTTCGTCATTCGTTCTCTACAAATGACAAAGCGCCTGACTCTGGAACGAACTACTCCTTTCAGTTAAAAATGCATCATCTCTATCCACTTTGAAGAAGCGCCAAAAGCGTTATTATCTAACCCCAGTGCCTTGATTTCCCTCCACATATCCCCTTCCTTCTAGATCCTCTCCTCTCTTACTTCCAAAACTCCTCTCCTTATCTCACTTCCTTTAGTTTAATATTTTCTATTTGTTTTGTTGACTTGAATTGACTTTTATACTTGACCCACTCACATCAGCCACATTTTAGCTTATTAAAATAATTAAGAAACTGTCAATTACTTATGAAAAATTAAATTATTATTCATGATTTATTTTGGAGACTATTCATATTAAAATAATGTGACTCAAAAAAACGATACAACATGTTAAAACAATTGCATTATTTTCTTCCATCATTATATATTTACATTTTCTTAATATTTGTTGTTATTTACGTAGTTATAATAAGTTAAAGACTATTATTTTTGTTATCTACCTACCTAGCTTTTTTCTAAAGCTTTTTCAAAAGTTTTATTCGTTGTGGGTGTTCAAAACATAAGTTCGTTCGACTTTTAGGTTTTCTTACACAGATGGCAGTAAGCTTCCCATTTTCAGCGAAGTCTCAAACCATTTATGTAAGTCAATTTTCTTTATAGAGTTTGCTAGTGTCGCATATTTACTAACACAATTATTTATTCCTTTAATATCAAACTAATCAAACGTAAAAAAACTCCTCGTCAAAGATTTAATTAATATATTAAATAAATAAAAAAAATATTATGATTGCAAGCTTCTTAGGCAGGGAACACTTTTACACGATACTTGCATCGACAAAAATCCATAGTTAAAGTATCGACCTTGTTCCGACTTGTTTTAATATAAATTTGTGATCCCTGCACTAAAACTGCACTTCAGATTTCCAGAAATCTACAGACGAGTGGGTGTTAATTAGTCTTTGATCTTAATTTAAAGATAGCTAAAATCATTATCGAATATTCTCGTTTAAATTAATCACTATTATTCCTGCATTCTGGGTGCTCTATTCACTTTATATTATTGCTTTATAATATATGAAAATACGACATTTTATATGACAGGGTTTTATGAAATTAAAATAAATATTATTTTTAAAATACAGAGGAATGAAATTTATCATTATTTTAGTTTTACGAAGATTTCTATTATGTGAAAGCGGTTTGATTTTTCAAAGCATTTTTTAAATGTCTTAAAACGCCATACTGGAATATAATAATTTTATTGCCAAGAATTCGACCCCAATACTTTGCTTTGATGGATTTGCAAAGCATGTGTTTACCTGCATGTTGATTTTCTATTTTTGTGAGTCTGCTATTGTGAAGGTGGGAAGTGGTTTTGCAGTTGTTTGTCCTGACGAAGAAACGGTATATGAACCTTGTTCAGTACTTTGTCGTTCAGTAAATCGTGATATAAGTACATAAACACTTGTTCAGTAAATCGTGATATAAGTACATAAACAATTTTATGTTAATTTAAAATCTTTCCTCAGCCCTCCTCAGTAGCATAGCCTTTTCCAAGAAAGTAGTACCTCCAGAGTATAATATTTGTGTTATTTAAATCAACATTAGCCTCGGAAGTTAAATAAAATTACTCTTGTAAACTTGGCTTCATATGTAGGTTTGTGTTAATGATAATATACTCGTACACACGAACTCAGTGATATACAGGGTGTAAAAAAACTCATAATACAACCCGAAAACTGGAGAATCCACATCGTATATGGAGACGATTGTGTAATATGACTTTTTTAATCTGAGCTTGAAAGAAAAATATTTTTTTTCCTCATTAAAGTTTTCATAAGTAAAATTGCTCAAATTCTTATTAAAACGCGGTTTATAATTTTGTTTTCTTTATGGATATTATTAATTTAACTAAATACGTGATAGTTGATAACAATTCGCAAAAAAATTAAATAAAAATCAGCTTCGTTTTTTTTCTTGAAAACTAAGGGTCAAATCAAAAAATGTTATTCTACAAAATCGACTCCAAATATGATGTAGATTCACTGATTTCCCGCTTGGACATCGAGTTTTGTTACACCCTGTATACACAAACAACGACATTTAATGCAAGATTCTGGTTCACGATTTGATTTCAATAACTTTAGATAGCGATTTGTAAATGTTTATTAATCCGTAGGAGTACGTCTGCTTTATAGGTGAGCAAAAACAGCGATAGATGTCGTAAATACACATGAACAGTCAACGCGAAATCAGGGTCCCGATCACGAGATCACTCGCCAAATGGCAGCACATTTCATGCAAAATACTGTCTGAATATTCGTTAACAACACATCATGGGTGATTCACATTTATTTTCAAAAACACTGTGTAGGTACTTTGTAAGCATGTACATTATTTTTATTTTTATTTGTTTACGGACAGCCAACAGACATGCACTTTTTTAAAAATATATACAGTATTAATTACTAACAATAAAATCCAATTATAGGCTATTTCTTAACTATCTAAAAATATGAAAACATTAATATATCTACTAATTATTCTTGCGAAGTACCCATCCTATGCATAGTTGCCCAGGATGGATATTTAAACCCTACAATGGTAAAAAGTAGCTTTAGGGACGGCGGCGACGTAACAGCGCGTTAAACTAGGGAAAACCTCCATCTTTTAATTAAATAATGTGCAGAAAATGTTGTTTTATGTTTTGTTTTTATTGGTTCATTTTATGCTTAAAAAAACAGCTAAGTAAATGAAATGAATGTTTTATCATCTAGGGTTTTGCAAAAATGAGACATATTCTCCAAACGAAATAAAGCCCAGTCTTTGTCTATAAAGACTTGGACACACGGAAAATTAATATTGCTTACGTATAGTTGTTTTTTATTTTATGTAAGTATTCAATTATCCACTGAGTTTCATCATAGGGGTTTCAAATTCGCAAGTTAATCTTGTTTTGTCTATGGAAAAGCAATAATATCGTTTTATGTGTTTACGGTAAATATTATTTCTGCCATATTGTTTCTGGATAGATAACACTTGCAAAATGGCCACCGTAAAGCTTTAGTCTATTATGTATATCTACGGTGGAAAGGAAAAAGTTATTAAGCGACATAATATGTGCAAAGGAAAATGATACAAAGCGACGTGCTAATATTTTGTCACATGGAATCATTTTCCTTTTACATATATATTATGTCGCTTAGTAACTTTTTCCTTTCCACCGTCGATAAATATATATATATATTATATATGAGTGTTTCCTCCAAGCTTTAGTCATTAGTGTTTTTTTTAATGTATTATTTTATTTTAATGAAAGTAGATATTCGCAAACGCTAGTGATGTAACGAATATTAATTCGAATATTCGTGGATATTCGCCGAATACCTACTATCAAAATACCAAATAATATGCGTATCCACCGAATACCTTCATTTTTGATATGAAGACGAATATTTCCCGAAAAATTTTATCAGCAAATATTTATTTATAAAATCTTTAAATTAATATAGCTTTAGAAAAGCTATTGTCATCGATGGGCAAAATATAAACAAAAGAAATAAATCGTCCTTCTCCTAAAAATGGAAAATGTCTGTTAAAAATTTACCTGTATACACCGTGTCCCACGATGAGACCGCGAAACTCCAGAGGGTGATTATTCATGATATTCTGAGAAAAAAATCTTAGTGAAGTTTTTCAAAAAAATCAATTCTAATTTCTTAAAAAAATTATAAAAATATGAATAAAAATTCACGCGAGTAATACCGTCAATTTTTGAACTGGCTCACACCACGTGACCTGCACCAATAAGCGCGAAGAAATCACATATTTTTGAAACTTAAACTAAAGATTCAGATATGAAATTCGAATTTTGAATGTCCGTACAAGGCGTACCAGAGCGGACCCCCACTCCTCCCCGCCCACCGCCACCCCCGCCGCCGCTAACACTTCAAACAGAAGCCAGTATTACACTCGTCGCTTTTTATGAATACTTTTTTTAAATTAATTATTGGAAATGCCATGAACAATCACCCTCCGGAGTTTCGCGGTCTCATCGTGGGACACGGTGTATAATATTGATTAAAGAAATTAATAGCGAAAATTAATTAATTATTTAAAATTAATTAATCGTGTGTGCATGAGAAGATGTATAAATGTGGAGGAAGCAAGAGAAGTATGCCAGGACAGAGTGGTGTGGCGTTCTATCCTCTCTGCCTACCCCTTCGGGGAAATGGCGTGATCGTTAGTTAATTATTTAGTTAATTGGTATTGCGTTGTGTACTAAAATAGTACCTTATGCATCATTGGGGGCAAATAATGGATAGTAGTAGTAGGTATTTACATTTAAACATCTTGCAATATGTTTTAATGAAGTCTTTTTTTAAGGATAAAGCGGTAAATTTTATTTTTGATCAGTGACTGATTTCGTCATAACTGACATCATCAGACCGTTTGTCTGGTGATGTTTGTTTAGAATGTAACGGCTACGCAACAGTTACAGCAACAAAATCAGCTTCACAAAAACTTGTAATAATTACAGACGGATATGTAAAAAACGTTTAAAAAAACATTCGTCAAATATATGCCAAGAAATTCAGCCTTGAAAAGTTTCGTTTGGATCATAGGAATTTGACTTGATAAGACACGAGAACTGGTGGCCGATTTTTTTTAAATTGATATAAACAAGCATTTGTGTTTTTGTGACTCGGGGAAAAAGCTGTAAGTGGTAGGAGCTGAGATAATGGCAGTTAAAGTTTTTATAAGTTTTTTTATAAAAAATGTTTTAATTGAATTTTCAACCGCATTAGCTTATTTTCATGTTAAAGCAACTATTCTAAAATACATTTTAAGTACTATTTATTTAGAAAAGCCAAATACAATTAATTCCACGTGATTATTTAAAATAGGGTTATTTATCTATTATATCCAACGCCTATAACATTACTTTTTAAAAAACTATTTATTTTTTTAATAAAATTTCAACGCATACCTAATAAAAAGCATAAAAAAAATTCCGGGAAATCTTGACATAAGAACTTCTGCCGTGAATCCACAGATATACGCAAACAATTCTATTACGGAGCTACTTTCAAATGATTTGAAATAATTGTGCCTAAAAACATAAAGTAGGAAATAAGTTTTTAACTCTAATAACAATCTGGTTCAAAAGCTTAGAGACAGTTTGCGGAATCCCAGCCAATATGGAATAATGATAATAATTATGTAAATTGGTTGTCAGATATTAATTTTATTCGCTTCATTTTTTTAAAGAATTAAACATGCACTTATTTGAAAAATAAGGCTATTTATGAACACGTTAATACCAAATTCATAACTCGAAATCGTTATTTTTACATCGTTTTTATTTTCTGAAATTCTTTAGTATTTTACTAACGAGTTACGAAATGGTGACATTTATGTTGTGCCCACGTTTTGGGTTGAAGTATCTTCTAGAACGGTTATATCACTTCTTGTAAGCATTAAAAATTAGTATTACGGTGAGTGTACATGCATTCTTCATAACTTTTATTATCATCTGAATAAAAAAGTTAATTAGGTACCTATTTTAATTCTTACGATATATCTATTATTTCGATGGTTGACCGCCAATTTATATTATAAACTGTTTCATGATGTAATCCAGGTTACGAGTATCTATTTAAAAAAGGAAAGTCAATCCTTTTGGCTCTCAGGTAGAGGTATTTAATTAGTTCTAAGTCAAAATTAAAATATTCGTATATTTATAGTCATTTTTGACAAATCTCTTCTTAATCTAACAGTTTTAATCTAACAGTTTTAATCTAACAGTTTTAATCTAACAGTTTTAATCTAACAGTTATAATCTAACAGTTTTAATTTATATACATGGTGTATCAAAACTCGATGTACATAACTGCGTGAATATAACCAGTGAATCTGCGTCATATTTGGAGTCGATGTTGTAGAAAAAAAAAATTGACCCACAGTTTTCGAGGAAATTGAGTACAAAGTTGTTTTTTTTTTCGATATTTTTTTAAAAATTGTTATCAAATATCATTTATTTAGTCAAATAATTAGTATCCACAAAGAAAACAAAATCAAAAACCGCATTTCTACAATAATTTGTGCAATTTTACTTAATCTGAGTTACTAATGATAGCTTTTTTGAGAAGAAAAATTTTTTTTTTTTTCAAGCTTAGATTAATAAGTCATATTACACATTCGACTCCAAATATTATGTAGATTCACCAGTTTTCGGGTTGTACTACGAGTATTAATACTCCGTGTATAATTTAAGCGTTTTTTCTCATTAATTAATTTTATTCTTAAAAATTATAATCTTTTTGCCCGGATTACAAATTTAAAATTTTTTTTAACTTTTTATCTCCGTACATTAACGACGGAGTCAGATATCAAACAGATATGACGCCTTGTGAAAACTCGGCTATACAGGATCCAAGTGATATTTCAAAATGTCAGACTCAGTCATGACTCGAAAAATCACCCAATCACTCGGTGGGTTTTTCAACCACTGACGACAGATTTACTCCCATTTCGTTTCACACTTTCACTAAAGCAAGCGTGATATTGAGAAACACAGAAATACATTAAAAGACACGCTAAAATCTAGAAAATGTATGTTTTTCATACGTTCCCTGCTTGTTTTTAAATAATTTATGTGAGAAAATCTATGTAACACTTTCCTATATATTTCATTTTTAAATCTTCTGTTTTAGAATCCTTAAATCCTTAATTGGCAATGTAAAGATAACATTCCTATTTATATTTGAAACCAATTCTTGCTAGGTGTAAAAATGTTTTTTTTTCTTTCAAATCTTAGCGTAAATTAGGTACATAGATTTAAGTTTTAAAGTGACTCAAAAACATAAATTTAAAAATTTATAGTTGCTGGATTTTAAAACTACATTTTGCATACTCGACTACCTCTAGCGCCCGGTCTAGAAAGTGAGTCTTTTAATCTATCACCTGCCGCTTGTATCCTTCTAACCTCTTCAGCGCCTCTCCACTCCACATCTCAGGATCCTAAGGGTATTGTAAGAATATGAAAATACAGAGTGTAACAAAACTCGATGGTACACGTGGGGAACCAGAAAATCTACGTCATATTTGGAGTCGATTTTGAACAGTAATTTTTTTATTTGACGCATATTTTTCAATAAAGTTGTACTCAATTATACTAGAAGTTGATTTTTTTGGTAAATTCTTGCAAAATTGTTATCAAATATAATTAATTTAGTCAAATTTATTACTTTCCAAAGATGAAAAGAAAAGATAAAACTGCATTTTGGATTGATGGATTACATTTAGGGAATATGAGTATTATGCTATCAAGCTCTACAACATGGTACCTTTGTCCATCAGATCAATAAAACAAGAACTTGTTTTCAAAAAACCTGCGTCTACGTGGATAGCAGAGGTGGGTTGAGTAGAGATAAACAAAATTATTCAACCTAACAGATTATAATTTTTCAATTCACTTATACACTTAATTCAAAACACCACAAGGATCCATTTGTACGTAAATAATAAAAAAAATATTTTTAAATTGTGACAATTTGTCCTCGGCACGCATTACCCAGTGAAGGACAAAATTTATTTTTCACATATTTTGTAATATTTTTCTTTAAATAAATGAATAAAAATGAGATACGTCTCACGCGCCAGTTCACAACTTTTGAATTAATCAATTAATAAATTTCTTACCTCTGTTAAAGCAGGATTCTTCGGTCAATTACTCTTAATTCCTCTACCAACTCTAGCTTCTCTAAATTTAATGTCTATTGACGTAATTTTGTCGTTTTGACCTGAAAATAATTTTACAATTAGTTTTGTAATGTACAGGTAGTCGAAAATTTATTCTAAAAATATAACTGTCTGGTCCTTCAAAATTTATGTGGTTGGTTCATTATCCGTTCCAATAATCAAGAGATATTATTAGTGGCCTCCGTAGCGTAATGGGTAAGACGCTAGTCTTATGATACGGAAGTTCCAGGATAATAAACTAAAACCAATACTACAATTAACCATCAATACACCCTTTCCTTATTTTTTCCCTTTAAAACAATGTTTAATAAAATAGTACCAAGAGTAACAGATATTGACTATTCAAAATAAAACTTTACCACCTGGTTTAGCCATTATTGATACTCTCTGGTGATAGGTAGTTCGAATTCCTTCCGAAATTTAAATTGGAGTTGGAAAACAGGTTACAAATTGGACTGGAATAGATAAAGGTAGGGAATAAATTTCGGAAGGAATTCGAACTACCTATCACCAGAGAGTATCAACAATGGCCAAACCACCACCAAAGAATTGACGATTAGGTATAAAAAGACACAAACAAAACAAAAACAAATAAAGATCCAAAAGTTATTTTGGAACCGTGCCAAGACGACTAAGTCCGCGCTTCATGACGGATGGAGCAAATAAAAGAGTTGACAAGTTGTTCTTTAAACGTCGCTATGACGTGGCTAAGGGACGGAACGAATGGAGAATAATTATGCACTGAATTCCAGAAAAATTTTAATGTCCAAGCTGATGCTAAAATTAAAATTGAAGGTTATTAATCTGTTAATTTTATTTTAATTAAGTAAACGGTACTTAGAGCTTTTCACATGTAGATGTCTACGGGTTAAAATTTAATAATTGATTGCAGATCGGCCGTCCCAAAAATTAAGTTATTTTTCATAAGTCTGAATGTGATGTTATTCCCCTCTGTTATTGGGCCTCTTGGTTTGTTGAGATTGTTTAAAAAGTGTAAAATTAAAAAAATAAAAGGTGTTATATAATTCCTATTTATATCACAACAGAAAATCTTTGAAAAGGAATATTTGTGATTATCTACGCGTTCACAGGGCTCCTGACCTGTCATTGGCTGGGTTAAGTAACCACTTGATGTATTACAACATTCCGCCCATCATCTGATAATCATAGCCTTCGTCATTCCGATATCGCATAGCTATAGACCTCTATTGAAAAAAATGCTAAACATTTTAGCAATCTGATTGTTGGCTATCTCGTATTAGATATAAATAATGGTTGATATTAATAATCCAGTAATTTGTCTACAAGCATTTGTACACATTCAAAACGGAGTTAGATAATTTTTAATAATTAAAACTGTAGTAGGAATGAAAACCGAAATCGTGACAATATTCTTTTATCTACAGGGTGTAACAAAACTCGTAGTACAACCCGAAAACTTGTGAATCTGCATCGTACTTGGAGACGATTTTGTTTCATGATTATTTTGTTACATTTATAATCTGACATTGAAAAAAAACATTTTTTTCTTCTCACAAAACTTTTTAAAAGTATGGCAGATTAAGTAAAATTGCTCAAATTCTTATTAAAACGCGTTTTTATTTTTTTTTCGTATTAAATTTGACTAAAACATGGCATGATATTATATTACAATTTGCAAAAAAAAAAAAAAACGTACTCAATTTTCTCTAAAACTAAGGGTCCCCTTGAAAAAAGGACACGTGTTTGCCTCTCAGAAAAACCAGTCGGGAGTTTGATTAATAAAAAAGTAAAAAAACAACGTTTTTTTATTTAAATAGTTTAAGTAACTACATCTTATTTTTAAAAACACTATTATAAGCGTAGTATTCAAGACAACTAATCAATAGAAGATAAATGTGTATTTTACATCATATATAAAAGTCGTTAAAATCAACGTTTTTTTAGAAACCACATTTTTGTGTATCTTTTTTAGTATACAAGACAACTAAATAGGAAAATGATACCCATATCTTTTTTATCGCACACATGTTTTGACTTTTTTAATTAAATAAATAGCGATAAAAACATTCCAGAAGAAATCTAGCGAAAAAAGAAAGAAAATGTAAATAAAATGTAATATTATAGCATCATTAAAAAATATCTAGGATTTGTATTGGTTATATAACTGTGGGAAAAGCATTTTGGCTATGACATTGTTTATCTAGAGACTTAATTTTTAACGAAACCATACTTTACTTCAAAAAAAATTTTTTAAAAATTTTTAACAACCACTTTGAGCAAAAAGCTTACGCAAAAGAAAATTTGGTCGAAAAATGCAATGCATTAAATTTTTTGCTAAATATTGTAATTTTTTTTTCTTTTTGACAATTTATTTGTTTTGTAATTATATATAAAATCATGATAAGTATTTCTATACAAAACATTAATTAAACCTGTTTATTTTAAAGATGTTCTATAACAGATTTTTAAAAAAGCTAATTAAAATATTTTTATCTTGTTATTTTTAATACATTAGTACGTTTTTATACAAAACATTAACGATGTTCTATAACAGTTTTTAAAAAAATCGACCAAGGGTAGGGAAATTATATCACTCGATAGGGAAATTATATCAGAGAAAGACTTTGTGAACCCCGGCGAAGTCTAAACAACAAGTTTGTCGATCGTGCTTTTGCGGAGGCTGGCCCCTCTGCATGGAATCGACTGCCTTCACACTAACGCACCATTCAGAGCCTAGTCAATTTCGGTCTCAATTAAAAACGCATTTTAAAATCTCACATAAAAATTTCCAGAATGCGTGATTCCCCTAGTCTGCTAGGTTACAGGTAATATAGTCTACCGCTAGGAGCTTGGGTCAAACAGTTTCTTTAATTGTAAAGCGCCCTTGAAGTGGTTTTTCACCGCCGATTATTATTTTTATTTTTATCGCTACATGGGTTATGTTATATGGGTTATCATTCCGCGTATTAAAGCTTTTATTGGCAATGGCAATATATTGAATTCAACGTTTACTAAAAAATATCTGCCGCCAAAAACATTTTATTTGGAATCTTAGTGTTGTGGTTTTGGCAGCATTTTAAAACGTAATCTTTGCCAAACTTTTGAAAAATAATGTAGGTACTTACTCGTATTTCATAAACGTATGAGGAGAACATTACAATCATTTATGATTATTGTACATTCTGTGGTATTTATTTTCTTCTGTAAAATCACATTTTATAAATATGTTTTGAACAATGTTCTTAAAGCATGTATTTACTGATGAAGTATGTAAAAATATTTTTGTTTTATTTAAATTAGGGATCTACAAGTATCTAAATTGATCGTAAATATAAAAATATAACTAACTAACTAACTAACCATCACGCCATTTCTCCGTAGGGGTAAGCAGAGAGGGTAGAACTCCATACCACTTTGTCCTGACATACTTCCTTTGCTTCCTCTACATTCATACATCTTCTCATGCACATACGCCGATTATTCCGACTTTTCACATGTCCACTTTCAAGTACTTGTCGTACTTGGTCATGCCATGTCTTTCTCGGCCTTCCTCGTCTTCTACATACTGGCACACTTGCATTTAAACTTCTTTTTAGCCGTTCTTTCATCATCGATTCGCTCTACATGACCGAACCATCGTAAAAGACCTTTCTTAGTTTTTCGATAATGCTTATCTCAGCCTTGCACTCTGCTCTAATTTCGACATTTGTACACTTATCATACATAGTCTTACCACACATTCGCCTGAGAGATCGCATTTCAACAGCATTCAGTCTACTTTCATCCTTCTTTTTCTAGCACCACGCTTCACTACCATACTATACCATTCACTTCATACCATTTGCCACTATCGATTTCAAGGCACCATTAACACCTTATCCACATTTCCGTCTCTTGTAAACATACTTTCCAAATATACAAATTCCTTATCTGGCTTTAATCTGTCTCCATTAACTATAGTATTACATAGGTCATATTCACATTTTTTTCAAAAACCATCACATTTGACTTTTACACATTCATTAACAAATCACTCTCCTTGCACACATCGTAAGCCTTTGTGACCAAGGACTGCAGCTCCTCTTCGCTATTAGCGAGAAGCACTGCGTTATCAGCGTACATAAGGCAACTGCTAATTTAGCCACTCATTTTCGCTCCCACACCCATACTTTTCAATTCTTTCATGCTATAAAAATATTAAAATCTAAATAATAATAAAAAATATTAAGTGAGATCTCAATCGTAAACTCAGCGGTGGAAAATGCTTTTCTTTGGAATATAATATCTAATTTCCACTCTTACTTTTTTATTTTTAATTCATCCTAAGAATTAAAAACTACCTAACTTATTTTATTTAATGAAATTTCATTGTAAGCCGTTATAAAACGTTATACCTTGTTATTTTACTAAAAATATGGTTGGATTATTAAATATTACGTATACACAATAATCACGTCTATTTTTCATAAGCTTCGACTTTTTAATAATCTATAATTTATTTTCTTTGTGCTTACCACATTGGAATTTCCAATTATTTCGTTGGGATTCTGATCATTTCATTTCTTATTTTATTGATCGTTAGAAATGACATTTATTGCCCAGAAAATAGCGTTCTTCATGCGTCTTCAGCGGTCATGTTTTACACACTGAATAAAATTAATACCCTTAGTTTTATACTAAAATAATATAAAAACTGCACATATCCTAAATTCACGGAATTTTTGTGCATGTTGCATTTTAAATGTAATATATTCAAGGATACTAACAAGAATGATTCAAATAAACTTTTTTTTTATTCATCATCATCATCATACCATATTCGCTCCCTATGTGGAGCATATAGATTCCACAAACTCCCTAAAGGTAGGGAAAAAGTTTTTTTATACATAATAATTTAGGCATACAAAATTTGATGTGTTCTTTTAACTAATTGTTTTTTTTGCTCTCATTTTTTATTCAAACAAATTACTTTGCTTCAATTATCCAGAAAACAAAAAAAAAGATCAATATGTATAACGTGTGTTAAGAAAACATTTGATGAATGTATCTTTTTGAAGCTTTGTCGCTGGTAATAAATCCGGATATTCATTTTTAAAAACACAATCGCTGGCCTCAAGAACAGTCTATTCTATATACATTTCATTTCATTATACCATATCCGCTCCCTATGTGGAGCATATGGAATCCACAAACTGCCTCCAGGCCAATCGATCGGCCGTCATATTTTAAATGATAAATCAAATCAAACAAAGGAACTCACTGGTTTGTTTCTGTTTGTTAATTTTTTTATTTATGATTTTATCTACTTTCTTAACGCCTAACGAGCGATGCATCTAAATTACGTATATTAATATTTTCTTGAACACTACTAAAGATATTCATTTTTCCCAAATACTGTGAAAAAAAACCTTTCAGATTGTTGGCGTCAAACGAAGTAGGAAGATTTATGAATATTTGCTTTTCGTTTGGGCGATTTGAATACTACAAAAACAGTTAAGGTGGAGAGTGTCTTTTCAATTAGTTCACTTTATTTATATCTGTTATAATAGGGACAGATCAAAAGACATTCCTTTCTATAATACATAATGGTATATGCGTCTTAAATAAGAGTTGCAACACGCGCATACTGGGAGCATGAATATGCTAAATAGATTTTACAAATTTTCTCAATTATTTTTAACCAGGGTCACTACATTTTTTTTAGATAATGCAATTTTTATTGTATCAAAGGGGGCTAGATCCAAACCAAGATGGTGGTCTAGTCTCCCACACAGTTTAAACTTCAAGTCCAGTGCCTTTTAAAACTAATTTCAACTTTTAATTCTGCTTTAAACTTGTAACCAATCACCTTTGTTTCTATACCTTTGTAATATTACCCTATATAATTTACTAGTTTCAATATTAATCTATGTAAATTAATTCACTTCAAAATATTTTATTTTATTATGTAAGTCTGTAACTGTAGGAGATAGAATAGAACCTCACCGTTCATGCGCTTGGTAGCTGCAAACGTGTTGTGGTCTAGCCTCTTTATTGTTCAGCGCTCTGAGGCGATTTCTCGCGAAAATAGCGCTTTATAAATCATCCTTAAATAAATAAATAAATTTTTTTTTTGGTCACTTCAGGGTGAGGGCACTAAACATTTTTAAACCAAGAACTCAAAAAAAAGAAGAAAATTTAGTCATTTCTACGCTAATATACCTTTTTGCGCAAATGCTAATAAGCTTGTCCAATATTTTTAACGGTAAATCATGGTTTTAACAATGCTTCATAAAAAACAATGTCTATGTTATTTGCAATACATTTCAACTTGAAACATGTAAATTTACAATACCTACTTTGAATTCCCGATTTTTTAAAAATTGTTTTCAAAATCAGAATCCAAATAAATCATGTTAATTTAACGTAAGAATATAAATATTTAAGTGTTAGATTCCCACGCTAAATTATAGAAGAGCAAAGAAAAATCGAAACATACCGTGGAATGATTAAGTTCAACTGTTTTGGCCAATTAATGAGGGTAGTAAAATATATATAATTTCGTATTTCAGTCTTAAAGTCCTACCTTTTTCCTAATTCTCCAGGGAGAGGACTGCAAAGTTTAATTTAGTTTGGTTAATTTTATAATTTTGGCCCAAGAAATCCTCAAAACACAGGTGCAGATAATTGACGTGCGTCAATTGGATACGTTGAGAGCATACTCGGACACGTGACTCGCGGCCGCTTTCCATACAAACATATCCTCGATTTCCTCCCTGGAGGTTTACAACATTACAACAGTGATTTCTTCACACATTTTAGATATCAACCAGATGCGCGTGTTTATCGTCTTATTTTTTCCTTAATTTATTTATCTCCTTTAACAAATAAAATATTTTAAAATAAGACAACGCAAACACGCATCTGGTCGATATCTAAAATGCGTGAAAAAATCACTGCTCTAATGTTAAATTCCAGGGAGAAAATCGAGGAATACGTTTGTATGGGAAGCGGCCACGAGTCACGTGGTGGAACATGCTCTTAAAAATTCAGTCCAAGAAAAACGGGTGTAATTCTACTAGCAATTTAATGATATTGGAATAATAGTTAACTAAAACTTTAAAATATCAGGCTACAGTATAATAGGTGCACTCATATCATAATTAGAGCAGAATGCAAGACAATGCAAATCATTGACAAAATTAAGAAAGGTATTTTATTACGGTTCGGTCATGTGGAGAAAATGAATAATGATAAAGAAAGCCCAAACGAAACCGGTCAAGCAAAGCAGAAAAGACTTGGCATGATCAAGTACCACAAATACTGTGGTCATTTTAAAAGTATGAGTAATCAGCGTGCGTGCATGACAAGAAGTATGAATGTGGGGAAGCAAAAGGGAATTGTGCCATAGACAGTGATGTGGCGTTCTATCCTCTCTGCCTAATAGTTCTAACTTCGGGGAAATGTCGTAATGGTCAGTTATAACACTCTTTTTATTGTCTTTATTTTTACACAATTCAATAGCAATCTTACGCAACATTTAAACCAGCTGATTAATTTTAGTTTTCTATTTTGATTATTTTTTAACTCAAGACAAATGATTTCAGAGTTTCATGGTTGTCAGAATGGATGGATCTGTCAGAAATATCAGTCATAGACAACGTGAGGTGGACGGGTTCATCCGTCCGTTTAAAAACATTCCTAGCGATATTCCACGCATTTTTTATGCCCAGCAAACTATCTATGTTTGTTTTTTCTTAGCAGACAGGTGAGATTAGGATGCTGAAGTCAGTAATTATAAAACTAAATCACGAAAATGTATGTTACAGTAATATTTGCATTGACAAAATTTTTATTAGCTATCCTGAACCAATGCACGTGAAATATTTTTGCATTACATATTTATTACGAGAGCTGCACGTTTCAAATGTGGTCAAAAATTAATACATAAAAAACAAACAGATTAAAGAGTAAGATAGAAATCATTTAAAATGAATTACTAACACATAACTTTAATAGATTATATTCCAGTCCGAGTAAAATCCGTAATTTAATAAATTTAAATATTTTTAACAGAAAAGTACCAACGTTTCAACATATAAAATAAATCATTTTTGATTCACGTAAAGTACCTACATGACCAGAAAACGGCAGATTTCATAAAGAACTGGGAGTGCGGCTTGGAGTAGCGGGCGCCGCATTCTACAGTATGAAAGCTGTCTAGAGATGGGATGTTTACTCGGTTAAAACAAAATTATTATAATTAAGACATCATTAAGACATCACTGTGACGCTCATGTGTTCTTGTGTCTAATCTGCTCAGTTGATTTTGTATTTTTTGTAAATCTGCTTATGGTGAAGGTGTGTTGTGGTATTTGCATGTTGGTTAGTTGTATTTGTCCTGACGAAGACTTATTTGGCGATCATTTTTTATTGTGTTTTATTTTATTTTATTTTATCTATTTACGGAAAAATCAATTTTAAAAACGTAGTTAAGCATAAAAGGGATAACAAGCAGTAAAAATAAGTGACAGAACATTAAATCGGTGAAGCTTAGACAGTTAAAATAAAATGTGGACACACTTAAGACAGAATCGGGTCTACTTCAGTGAATGTTTTAATCTTGATTTCTTGATAGAATTACACCGAAGAAGTCCAGATCCCGTCTTGAGTTTACAATACGACACAGTCGAGACAATGGGGCATGAAAACCATAGTTAGTTTTGTGGTGACTAAGGAACAGCACGTCATTTTTTCTCAACCTACGGACTGGAATACAAAAGGTCACTTGAGTCAGTAAAGATGGTGCATTTATCATGCCTTTCAGCAATTTAAATATGAAAATGGAATCAATGTTAGATCTACGCTTTTGAAGACTAGAGAATCTCAAAATTGACTCCATATCTTCATAGGTGTAATCATCTCTCCCCAGACCGATCATCCGTGCTACTTTTCTTTTACAATTTGCGAAAAGCACAAAAGATTTATAAGTAAGAAGAATATTCCAATATTGTGGCGGGTGTTAATTTAATAAAGTATTTTAACGAAAAGGCTGAAGACGCTAAACTCACAAAACGGGGGCTCTGAGATCAATTCCTGCTGAGATCATAACACTCAAATAAATTTTTAAAAATTGTAAATATGGCTAATACCTACTTGTATCAACGAACATTTTCTTAAGGGGTGGGATGTTTCGATATTGTTAGCGATTTCGTAGTTTACTCCTTAAGAATCGATTTTATTATTTTAAAGCTACGGTACGAAAATTTAATGAATAGTGAAATCTAACATTGTAACATCGCAACAATGTATATTCAATTAAAATCGTACTTAATGAGTAAACTCCAGAGTGGGTCGCAGCTGACACACAAAACTTTTTTTATCTGAGTTTCAAGCACTTAATTACGGAAATCTCATCGTTGAATATTTATAACAAGGAAACAGTGCTATAGGTAGTTAAAGTAATGTGAGTTTTTAATTAGAACCGAAACAAACTAAGACGTTAAGATAATATGATGCAGGTACGTATTTATACATGTTTTTAATTTTCTGGCGCAGTGTCCTATGCACCATTGGGTGAGGATAAGGGAAAGTGATAGTAGTAGTTTTTTTAGGTAGATATTAAGCTCTGTAGCTTAATATAAGAGTAATCAAAAAAAAGCCCAGTTTTCCCTTTTTCTCAAATTTTCCAATATTTTTTTGGACTCATTTCAATACAACAGAGAAAAGACGTACAAAACCAATAAATTTTAACTACTGTTAATACTACTTTCCTTTACCCACACCGAATGGCGCATAGGGCACTGCATTCATATACCAAGTGCACTGAATCTTGTTCATTTGTCACTCGAAGCAAGGTGATCAGTCTTACACTTCAGTGCCAGTCCAAGAAATTAAATATTCAATTTATTTTTTTATTTTTTTTTTATTTACGGAAAAACAACAGTCTTAATTAGTACATTTTTCAAGATAATTGCATATGTATGTATAAATCCAATTACAGCTTTTCACAAACATGGAACGAATGCTAAGTAATATAACTTTTGGGAAATAAAAAATTTAAAAAATTTAAAATTAGAAAAGAACAACATAAGAAAAAAAGAGATGCACTGCAAGGAAGGTAAGGGACGGTTAGGTTAGGAAAAAGGGAGAAAGATGGGAAAGATGCAATTAATATTTAACATAATTATTATTTTTGAATAAATAAATACATGTAATATCACTTTATAACTTCAAACAGTTTTTTTTTTAAATAAAATATTTTTAATGAAAAATCACAATAAAATAAATATTTTATTTTAACCCCCTCGGAAATTTAACTCACGACCTCATGCATGGTAGACTAACGCGCTAACAACTACACCGCAAGACGGATAAGATTTTTGAACACTAAAAAGTAAAAAGATTACTTTTTAACTAATTCTACAATTTAAACGTTTTCATTTGTAAATGTTCGTAGCGTATTCATAGATTGAATGTGTTATTGTTATTTAATGCTTAATTAACATGAATTTGATGGTTATCTCCAAGTATTTGGCACTTTTGCCAAATTATAGGGGCGTGTTACTAATGCAAGCGAAAATGAGATCTTTCGCTGCCTCAATAGAGGTGTCAATCTTAACTTATTCTTGATGTCTTTCTTAGAACTCTATCTGTGTAGTTATATTTTTAGTTGCTTAAAAGTGTACTGAGATATACATAACATTACTAAGAAAATATAAATGCCATACAATGTAGCTATATTGAGTAACATCATATTAATATGTAAGTAATGTAAATTTGGCTACTGTGCATGAGTTCGCGGGCTCAATTCCCGTAGGGGGTCAATAAAATATTTATTTACATGTGTTTTCCATATTAATATTTCATGTGTAATACCTTGGGCTGGTACTGAAGCGTATGACTGATAATCTTTCCTTCATTTAATAAAATGATCTAGATACACTGCACTTGGTGCACCGATGCAGTGCCCTATGCACCATTAGGTGCGAATAAGGGAAAGTAGTAGTAGTAATGTAAATTTACCTACATTTTATACGTTTTAAAATTATAACTAAATAATTAATTAATATTTTTTTTGCACTAAATTTATAATACATTCATAAAAAGTTTAAGAAATAATTCATGTGGCTTCGAGCCTAGTGGTAGCGTCGCGATCTTTGAGTCTAGAGATCGCCAGTTCGAATACCTACTATTCTAGTGGAGATACTATTAGTAGGAATAATCCTATTTTATCAAACCGCTTTGGTTTCGTTTATTTTTTAAATTACGATACACCTCGTACCATATTGACTAAGGTAAATACTTTTTTGTCATTGATGACATTTTAATTTTTGTTGGATGGTAAAAATATTTAGGCAAATAAGTTAATGTATAAAATAAGACATAAATGTTTTTTTTTTCATGAACATGTTCAGTTCAAAAGGAATCTTAATTTCATCCACAGTGTGTACTTTTTGTTTGAACTGTATATTTGTTTAAGTATTTATTTTATATACATAAACCGAGAGCTTTTATTGAACTTGTACCTTTTAAAACGTATTTATTGCTTTATTTTATTTGCTGAATTTATTTTTGTACTTTTGTTTATTTTTTCCACATCATGGTTTAGCCATGTGTCTATTTTTAAATATTTATTAGCTGCTAATAATTAGCACATTTTACATATACATGGAGTTACAAAACTTGTAGTACAACCCAAAAAATTGGTGAGTCTACATAATATTTGGAGTCAAATGTGTAATATGACTTTAATCTGAGATTGGAAAAAAAAAAAATTTCTCCCATAAAAGCTTTCATTGTACCTTAGATTAAGTAGAATTGCACAAAAGTCTCATAAAAATGCGGTTTTTTATTTTGTTATGTTGATGTAAGTATACTATAAATTTGAGTAAATAAATTATATTTGATATCAATTTGCAAAAATGTTTTAAATTTATTTATAAACTTCCTACTCAATTTTCTCGATAACTATGGGTCAAAATAAATAAAAAAATCTTCAAAATCGACTCCAAATATGACGTAGATTCACTAATTTCCCACTTGTACATCGAGTTTTGCTACACCATGTAGGTATTTCACTAAAAATGTACTAAAACATGTTATTTTGCATGTTTTTTATTTTGACCGAAAACAAGCTAATTTTCAAACTACTAACTGTCTATTATCCGCACCCAATGGTGCTTAGGGGACTGCATTGGCATACCAAATGCAGTGCACCTTGATCATTTTATTACATGGCGGCAAGATGATCAGTCTACGCTTTAGTAATACCAGATGGTGATACATTGGAGTGGTATTTTCGAACAAAGTAGATATAAATATTTTTATTACTACTTTTTCTTATCCGCGCCCGATGGTGCATAGAGCACTGCATTGGTATACCAAGTACCGTGAATGTTGATCATTTTTACATGACGCCAAGATGATCAGTCTTACGCTTCAGCGCCAGTCCGAGGTATCACATATAAAGTATTTTTATGTGAAAATCGCATTCAAATAAAATATTTCATATTGACTCTTAACTATAAAATAACTTTTTTTTTTTCTTGTCTCAGTATAAAAATTAGTTTTTTTTTTCTAAAGTTAAAGAAACATTTGAAATCTTATGATATACTTAAATATTTCAATTTCGGGCTGCTTTCAAATAGTCGGAAATAACTGTGCCAGAAAGCAAGAAACAAGTTGTGCTCGAGTGGGATTCGAACCTAGAGATTCTAATCCGGAATCCCCGAATCTACCACTAGACCACAACCCGGTTCGTTCTTTGATAGTTTAGTATCATAATAAAACCAATAGCTTACCTTCTACTGCAACAAATATAGCTGCACCAGCTGCAGTATATGCAACGATTACTATGAACAAGAAGATGTGCGTGAACCATTTCTTCGACCACCTGCTGACCTTATTGTAAATCCAAAACGCCGACTTTTCCCCTACACTTAGCCCGCTTTTAGCAGTGTTCATAGTGAAATCTATTTTAAACCCTTCAAATTGTTTAAACATAAAGTCGGACGCTTTGCTTTGGTACATGTTCATGAAGGGGTTGTAGTACTGGTTGTTGACAGCGGCGGGTGTCATTGGTTGCATATTATTGAAGTTTGGAAAATTTGGCGGGTAACCGGCCATATTGTGCATGCTATTTGTTCCTGCAGTTGATGGAGGTCTTTGACCCCCATAGAAAACGTTAGCAGATTGTGGCGGAGGTATCTGAATTGTAATTTTTAGTTTCGGCGGGACTTTTGGCGGCACTTTTGGCGCGGACTCCATCTTGAATTATTTAAAATTTCGAACGTTAGTCTTTTGTCTCTGGAATGTGTGGTGTACTAACCGATAAAAACCCTTTTATATGTCGATTTCTGTGGAATTCGATCGACGCATCAACTGCAAAACCAAAATTAGCAAATTGTTGATCGCTCGTGTTTCTCCGACAATTAAAATCTGTCTGCTATTACTCCTCGGTGCGAAAAATGTTTTTTTCATAAACAAATCACACATATCGCCACATTAATCAAATCCACATTTGTTCAATTAACTTACGCACTGGTCACCGTTTTTCTTATAAATTATTTATAGAATTTACTTAAAAATATAAATTCGTCGATTTATAAAACTGTTTACAATAATTGTTTTCACTCACTTTTAAACACCAATCAATTAAAACCGATTCCAACTAAACACTCTATTTTGAGATAATTTATAATTCATATTTGTGATAATATTGATAAGAAAAACACGTTACTTAAAAAACATTACCCTAAAGCTTCTTTTAAAAACAAAATATCTATTTAACGGCACTGCACTATTTTAGAGATGTGCGGCCTTTTATAGCAAATCGATATTAAATAAACCAATCGCTACTGACAAGGCGATAATATTTGAATTTCGAATATTCCCGTGTCTATGAGGTTGCGTGCGGTTAGGGAAGATGACTGGAACCATCGTGGATTTGAAAAAAGAACGAAGCTTCTCCCGCCTGAAGCGTCTGAGTTTGAAAATAGAACGGCGCTAGTGATGTGTCAACGCACCAAGAATTCTCTAATCTTTGTCACGATTCGCATTATTATTGTTGACTGATTTTTTAAATTTAGAACAAAACTTCTCGAAGTAGAAATTTGCAGAAAGATGCGGGAAAAATAAACTCTCAATTTTTATTACCCGATTTTTTGCAATTAAGCATTAAAACGTATTTTAGACAAATAATTCAGTAATCGTACGTATTAATATAAAATATTTAGATAGTGAAAACAGTTCAAACTTATATTATTAAATCATTTGTTTAATCCTTATACAGCAAATACAAATTATTATTTATTATTTATAAATTTCAGAGGAATGTGTAAAAATGTTGATCCCTTCAATTGTAGCATTGCATTGGTTCATTAAAATTGTTTTTAATAGGTTTGTATTAATTATTATTATTTGAAAGCTTTTTACTTGTTTATTATAAATAAAATAAAAATAAAAAACAGTTTTTTTTAAAAAAACCCAATGTACGAGTATTGAATCTTGTGCAAAAAAGAGCATAAAAAATGTATAATGTGCCTTTAATTATTAAATTAATAATTCATAATACTACTACTTCTTTCTCTCACCCGCACATAATGGTGCATAGGGCACTGCGTTGAAACAAGTGCAATGAATCTTGATCAATTTATTACGCGAAGGTAATATGATCAGTCTTACGCTTCAGTTCCGGTCCAAGTATCACACGTGCAATATATATATCATCGTCATCATCATACCATATCCGCTCCCTTTGTGGAGCATATGGATTCTAGATATGAAATAAATATATGAAAACATTTTTAAAATTCAATTCTGGACAGCACTGAATTCCATAATGTCATTTTTAATTTTTTTTAGCTTCCATTACGAGTCATGACTTCAATCGTTGTTATGATTAATTTGTTTAAATTTTGACTTCTTAATTTTATCTTATTGAAATATTATAACCCAACAGAAAAATTATTATCGTAAAAATAGATTTATATCATGTTATTTAAAATATAGGACATTCAAAACCAAATGACAGCTCTTAGTCAGTGTCTATGATTATAGCAAAGCGTTTAAGTGCTTTTCAAATTAAATTTCAAAATTATGAAAGACATTATAAGATTTCACGATATTGTGGGTGAATTTTTGTTTATTCGACCCAGTCAAGAATCGAATCTAGGTCGTCTACACGTCAACTTATAACCATTACGCTACGTGGTGTAATAAATTTTATTGTGTAAGCCAAAACTTTTAATTTCAATAATGATTATTATTTACAATAATCAACATTACAATTGTTAGCGAACCCTATTTATATTCATGTAATTAATTAGAAGCCAATTTTTTGTTCCTATTTTAAATGATTAATTTTTAATTATTTATTCATTTATTTATTTATTCATTTCCAATTATAAATACATTAAACAATACATTTTACTGCCTTTCTAGACTTTTTTTAAGGCAGTAGATACATAAATTTGACATACATTATTTTTCACAAACATAAAACACAAAATATAATAAAATAAAATGAATACTCTGTAATACTACTTTTAAAGTTTTCACATAATATGTACTAGTTTGTCTACCTAGTGGTCAGAGCGTTGGGCTAGCATGCACGAGGTCGAGGGTTCGATTACCGTGAGGGTTGACATGAAATATTAATTTAAAATGTGGTTTTCACATCAATAATTCATGTGTGAGACTGATCATTTGGCCTTCATGTAAAAAAGGTGAATTCACAGTACCTACTTGGCGTACAAATGCAGTGCCCTATGCACCCTCAGATGCGGATAAGGGAAAGTAGTAGAAGCATTATATTGAAATGGGGGGTCTTGTAGCACGTCTTCCTAGTTCTAGTCTACGTCTAGTAGTTCTAACGTAAACGTAGGGCTCTAGTTTGAGAATGTTTTTAAAATAACTATTTCGCAAGGTTGACTTTATTTTCGTGGTTATTGTTCGCTATGTTGAAGTGTTTAAAAGTCATTCACACTTCGTTTAAAATAAAAACAAAATATCTTCGTATTTTGTGAAGTTTATTTTGATGTGACAATTTCCAGCACTCAAATATCAACCAATCCACAAATTTTACTTTCCCTTTTCTGCACCCAATGGTGCATATAGCACTGTATTGGTACAGCTAGTGTAGTAAAACTTGATCACATGCAGGCAAGATTATTAGTCTTACGCTTCAGCGTGAGTCCAGGTACAAGTCAAATATTTTTTATGTGAAAATCGCTTTATTACTTTCCCTTATCCGCACCCAATGGTGTATAGGGCATTGCATTGGTACACTGAGCGCAGTATATATTGAGGTATAAGTCATTAAAAATTCCAAAAATGACTGCAATTTTACTCTCTAATGTCTTAAAAAGCTTTTGTAAAAAATATGTACAATAGAAAAAAAATATTTCTTACCGAAATGTCTTTTTTTAATTTGACAAAAATTTCCAAATGTATGAATATTTAGAAAAGGTAAGAAACTTTGAATGGGTCTCCATGCTTAATTGGGTTCTTCCCGATTTTTTATTATTTATTTAAAAAAATTGATTGAAAAATAACAATATCAAGGGATTTTTTCTTTAATTTTTACGATGCCATATAAATTTTCTGGCGCGGTTTGAAATAGCGCTTTTTCAAATCGCTCGCAAAATCCTCCATTTGGCGCGCATGCGGTGTGACGTCACAGCAATATAGGCGCTCACTACGGAATGAATTTCACGCCTTTCACGGTGGACGGGTATGACGTCATTACCAATAACGGGCGTTAAAAATCATTCGTATTTTAAATATTTATAACGTTTTCAAGGATATTCATGCTATCGGGAAGAACCCTATTAGTGACATATACCTACCACTTTGCCAAAGAAATTTTAAATGTAAAAATTATGGCCGCTATTTTCTTTTCATGGAATTTAAGTATTAAAAAAATAGGTCTGCTTATTTTCCTGGCTACATGTGGTATTTTTTTCGAAACTTTTTGGCTATCAATAAATCCTAGATATGAAAACACTAAAATTTAAAATGCTTAAACCTCAGCTTTTTTCACTATTCAAGCGCCTTGTTGGTTGAACAGCTATCGCAGAACGATTATAATTTCCACATTTTTTCTTTTCTTATGAAAAAATTTGTCATGTTTTGTTTTTTTATACATTTAGTTTAGAGTATTTTTGGCTGGCGCAACTTATGTGTTAATACACGATATATCTTCTTCAAAAATAAATATGAGATTATCACAGCAATGTGGCATGTATGTAGGTATTATTGAATTATGAAATGTATAAAAAATCCGTCCGCAGTTTACGTCAATACTACGAGACATTGACCTGTCTTGGGAAGACACACTGGTACTAGCGGCCGATTGCTTAGCTTGGAGGCAGTTAGTGGAATATATGCTCCACATAGAGAGCGGAAATGGACTGATTATAATGATGATGATTTCAGTTTCATAGAAATAAACGTTCACACACACGATAATTTTCGTTGCATTATTAATAAGTATCTTGATAATCTTGGTCCATACCAGTCTGACATTACGAATATCTTTCAGAAAAGCTTAGTAAGCAGTGGCTCGTTTTATTTTTGTTTCTTTTTGTTATTCCTGCCTACGGACGTCCATGACGCCGAACTACGGTACGTGGATCTGACTAGTGATGATACACGTGGGGAGTTAGGATCACAGGGGCCTAACCAAAAATTGCATGTTTCGAGCTAAGCCTGTAGATCAATCACAGATGACTATCGACGTGCTAATAAGCGACGTGATAACGATTTCTCACCATGGATGTTTAACGTTTTCGTGATCACTATGGAACATCCGTTAAAAGTTATCGATCGGATTTATTAATTACCGCTTTAAATATGGAAAATACGCCAAAACTGTAAGTAAAGTAAAATAATTTAGTTTTATAGAGTTTTAATTGTTTGTGCACAATTGATCATGCCATTTATTTGATTTTAATCAATTTGCGAAAGCAATAAAACGAAACATTTGTCAAAGTATGCCTTTCATCTATGGTGCTTGGCAACGCGACCGTGATATGAACGTAATACGTTCTATGTTCATTGTGATCGGTCAAATGCTTAGCACGTTTTTAAGCACGTCGACAATCATCTGTGATTGAGCTACTGGTTTCCTTTAATGACACCACCATATTTATCAGTGACACAAAGTCTGTAACTTGTAAGAATAACTACTTAAAAGATTTTTGCAATATTTTTTACGAGATAGATCTTGGTGTTACCAATTAATGTGATTTGGCGTTAAGAATACCGGGCTTAACTCAAAGCATGCATTTTTGTAGTAACTCAATTAAGCCTAGCCCCCGAACGGGAACTGTCAACTGATTACTGATCTTGAAGGCCATTGTGGAAACAGGGTATTTAATTTTTTGGAGCAAAAGCCAAAATGAAAATGCTGCGAATATCTGAAAGAGTAAACATTACTACCAGAGTCTCGTATCGCAGTATTTATTTTATAACATTATAAGATTCTCAAAAGAATCTTCGTTGATGTTCTGAACCGCAAAATAAAAATTTCCTGATTTCAGAGCAATATTGTGAATATTATTAGTCCATAAATTAATCTAAACAAACAAATGTTTGAACTTATTTAACTGTTATACATACGTAATTTATATTATCGGCGTTTACGTAAATCAAAACAGCAAGAAACAGACTGATGCTAAATTAATTTTTTATACATAAAAGTATACAAAAAAAGTATACAATCAAACGCAAAAAGTTTTTGAGAGGAGATTGCGAAATTACTGGAATTTGCGAGGAAAACGACCAAGAAACTTCATTTTAAATAATTTTTATTTTTATATACTGTAGAACCTTATTACAAAACTTGTGTTAGTTTTATAAGGACTACTGTAAAATTATTTCTTACAATAATAAAAAAATATTAAAAAAACACTTCTCGATAATTTTGTGTGGGGATATCTTCGAATAATAGTATTATTTGAAAATGGCGGATATCATAATCATATATTTATGTAAGTATAGTTATAAATATAAAATATATTTTTGTGTGTCCTTTCTTTCTTGAATTACGCAAAAAACATTCAAAGAACGTAAAAATCAACGTAATATTATGATATTAAAAATTAATACTACTACTTCTATTACTACTTTCTCTTATCCGCACCCAATGGTGCATAGGGCACTGCATTGGGACACCAAGTGCAGTGTATCTTGATCTTTAAAAAAATATATGTTACATGAAGGTAAGATGTTTAGTCTTACGCTTCAGAACCATAAGATTTATAATATTCAATACTCACAAATGCGATATTATCCAAAGTATCAACATAGTTTTGTAAGCATTATATTCATTCATTCATTATTCACTATACCATATCCGCTCCCTATGTGGAGCATATGGAATCCACAAACTGCCTCCAGGCCAAGCGATCGGCTGCCAGCTCCCGTGCATCATCCCAGGTCAAGTCCACGTCCCGCAGCTCTGACGCAAACTGCCGACGAATTGTCAACAGTAAACGACCGGGACGCCGAGAACCTGATGCCTTGTAAAATAGGCAAGCATGGTAAAGGCTCTCGGGAGGCACACGTAGTATATGGCCTAGCCAGCCGGCAGTAGATACCAAGGATTGCTGTGTCCGTTGCCTCACCTCTGTGTTCCTTACAAAGAAATGCATTATATAGCAGATGATAAATATTATTCAAATAAAGCCAGGCGGCTGTTTGTTTTCACTGACTTGAAGAATAAATCACGAAATGTGTTCGCAAAATAATTATCCGATTATTGGTTAAATAACTAATGAAACTTCTGTGTCAATGTGTCCGTAGGGACTTGATATAATTATCCTAAAAGCTCTCGGAGAGATAAAATATCACTCAGATAATTTATGGCTGGTATCAGGATAAATGTGAGCGCTTTGCACGGCTAATTATTTCAACGGAAGCAACTACTGGTGTAAATGATTATTTGATTGCAAAAATTACCACTCCGAGGATAAAAGTGTCACAAAATTTTAATTACCCGTTTTATAAGGAAATTCATAAAATTTCTTTCATGGACATGGATGTCAATAAAATAATTCATTTGTTCTAAGTTAATTATGCTTATTACAACAAAAAAAAAAATATCGTTTTTATTCTTGAAAGTGTGATAGCCCAGTATAGTAAAAGTCGCGGTTTTTGAGTCTAGATATCGCTGGTTCGAATCCCCAATCCGCCAGAAATTGAATCGTATTTTCAAACACAGAACGCTTTGGAAAATATAATTTACAATTTGAAATATGTTAAAATTACTGCAGATAGCACAGATTTCTTTTTATAATTAAACATACATGAAAATTAATTTATACAAACTAAAACAAACAAATTAATTAAGCAAACAAAAAAAACTGTAAAACTATTTGCTGTTACTGTAAAACCATTTGCTGTTACTGTAAAACCATTTGCTGTTACTGTAAAACCATTTGCTGCAAAGTTACTATCTAGTAGCGTTAGAAAAAAACCTTCGATTAACAACACAATTGGGTTCTTCCCGATTTTTTATTTTTTATTTCAAAAAAATTGTTTGAAAAATTACAATATCAAGGGAATTCAACATGAATTTTTTAGCGCGGTTTGAAATAGCGCTTTTTCAAATCGCTCGCAAAATCCTTCATTAGGCGCGCATGCGGTGTGACGTCACAGTAATATAGGCGCTCACTTCGTTATGAATTTCGCTCCTTTCAAGGGTCCACCATTTGCTGTTACTGTAAAACCATTTGCTGCAAAGTTACTATCTAGTAGCGTTAGGAAAAAAACCTTCGATTAACAACACAATTGGGTTCTTCCCGATTTTTTATTTTTTATTTCAAAAAATTGATTGAAAAATTACAATATCAAGGGAATTCAACATGATTTTTTTAGCGCGGTTTGAAATAGTGCTTTTTCAAATCGCTCGCAAAATCCTGCATTTGGCGCGCATGCGGTGTGACGTCACAGCAATATAGGCGCTCACTTCGTAATGAATTTCACGCCTTTCATGGTGGACGGGTATGACGTCATTAACCATAACGGGCGTTAAAAATCATTCGTATTTTCGTTTTTTAAAACATAAATTTATAAATGAAAACAACATTTTTGATCATTGCGTTTTATATCGCTGGAATTGTAAAAATATACTCTAAATATTTATAACGTTTTTAAGAATATTCGTGTTATCGGGAAGAACCCTATTAAAAGTTTGTACTGAAAATCGTATTGAATCCGGTAAATAACTACATCAGCGCAATCATTTAAGCCTTTAAGGTCAGTAAAGTTTACAATGTATGAATTTGGAAAAACTTTTAATGGTTTTTCCGGCGTTGGCGGACAAACTCTGCTTAAATAACTGATAATTATTTATGTTTATAATCATCATTCCATATCTGCTTCCTATGTGTAGCGTATGATTTCCACAAACTGCCTTTAAGCCAAGCGATCGGGCGCCAGTTTCTGTGATTCCTCCCAAATCGGCTCAATGTCAGGTAGTTCTGACGTAAACAGCCGACGGGATGTTAACAGTGGATGTCCAGGACGCCGAGAGCCTTGTAAATTAGGCAAGAATGATAAAATAATATGCATTTTTATACCAAGTGCATTGAATTTTGGTCATTAGTTACATGAACACAAGTCCAGTTCCAGTCTAATATATCACACGGGAAATATTTTTATGTGATAAACCAAACGACTGGAGGCTGTTAATTTTTTTCAAAAAAAACAACATTTTAATTAATATTTCATATTGATCTCTTCCCCCGGGGAAAAAAAATTTAAAACCCCAAAAAAAAGCCCCCTTTTTTTTTTTTCCCCCCCCCCTTTTTTTTAAAAAAAAAAAAATTAAAAAGGGGTTTTCCCAAAAAACCCCCCAAAAAAAGGCAAAAAAAATTTTTAAAAAAAAAAAAAAAAAAAAAATTAAAAAACCCCCAAAAAAAAAAAAAGGGGAAAAATTTTTAAAAAAACCCAAAAAAGGCAAAAACCCAAAAAAAAGGGGTTTTTTTTTTTCCAAAAAAAAAAAATTTTTTAAAAAAAATTTTTTTTTAAAAAAAACCCCCAAAAAAAAGGAATTTTTTTTTTCCCCCCCCCAAAAAAAAAAAAATTTTTTTAAAAACCTTTTAAAAAAAAATTTTTAAAAAATTTTTAAAAAAAATTTTTAAAAAATTTTTTTTTTTTTTAAAAAATTTTTTTTTAAAACCTTTTTATTTTTTTCCCAAAATTTTTTTTTAAAAAAAAAATTTTTGGGAAAAAGGGGGAAAAATTTAAAATTTTAACCCCAAAACAAAAAAAAATTATTTTTTTTTTTAAAAAAAAAAATTTTCTTTTTTTTTGGGGGTTTACAAAAGTCCCAAAAAAAAAATTTTTTTTTTTTTTTTGGGGGGGGTTTCCCCCCAAAAAAAATTTTTTTTTAAAAAATATTTTTTTTTTTTCCCCCCCCAAAAAAAAAAAAAATCACCCTTTTTCCCGGGGAAAAAAACCCCTTTAAAAGTTTTGGGGGAAAAAGGAAGTTCCCCCTTTTTTATGTAGATAGGGGTTTTTTAAACCAAGGTTTTTGTTGGGTAAAAAAATTAAAAAACCCCCCCCTACTTTTCCCCGGAAAAATTGGAAAAAAAATTTTTTATTTTTTTCCCTTTTTTGGGTTTTTTTTTTTTTTTATTGGGGGGCCCCCCAAAAAAATTTAAAATTTTTAATTTTAATATTTTTTATGCCATTGTCGAATTTTAAAAAAACAAAAAAGGATTGACCAAAAAAAAAAACCAAAAAAAAAAAAAAACCAAAAAAAAAAAAAAAATTTTTTAATTTTTTTTTTAAAAATTTTTAAAAAAAGGGGAAAAATTTTTTAAAAAATTTAAAAATTTTTTTATTTTAAACCTTTAAAAAAAATAAATTTTTTAATTTTCTCTTTTTTTTTTAAAAAAAAAAAAAAATTAAAATTAAAAACTTTTTAAAAATTTTTTTTTAAAAATAAAAATTAAATAAAAAAAAAAAAAATTTTTTCAAATTTTTGGGGTTTTTAAAAAAAAAAAAAAAGTTTAAAATTTTTTTTTTTTTTTTTTTTTAAAATTTTTTTTTTTTTAAATTTTTTTAAAAAAAAAAAACCCCTTTTTTTAAAATTTTTTACCCCCCAAAAAAAAAATAAAAAATTTTAAAAAAAAAAAAAAAAATTTTTTTTCCCCCCCAAAAAAAAAAAAAAACCCCAAAAAAAAAAAACCCCCTAATTTTTTAAAAAAAAAACCCCCAAAAATTTTTTTTCCCCGGGTTTTTTAAAAAAAACCCGGTTTTTTTTTAAAAGAGGGCCCGGGGGCCCCCCCCCCTTTTTCCCTTTTAAAACCCCCAAAAAAATTTTTTTTTAAAAAAAAATTTTTATTTTAAAAAAAAAAAAGGGGAAAAATTGGGAAAACTTTTAAAAAAAAAAAAAAAAAAATTTGGGGGGTTTTTTTAAAAAAAAATTTTTTTTTTTGGGAAAAAAAGGGGGGGGCCCCCTTTTTTTTTTTTTTTTTTTTTTTCCCCTTTTTTTGGGGGATCCAATTTTTTAAAAAGGGGAAAAAAAAAAAAAAATTAAAAAAAAAATTTGTAAAAAATTTTTTTTTTTAAAAACCCCGGGGGTTTTAAAAAAAAAACCCAAAAATTTTTTAAACCCCAAAATTTTAAAAAACCCCTTTTTTGGGGGGTTTTTTTTTTTCCCAAAATTTAAAACCCCCCGGGGAAAAAAAAAATTTTTTTTAAAAAAAAAGGGCCCCCCCCCAAAAAAAAGGGGGGAATTGGGGAAAGGGGGTTTTTTTTTTAAAGGGCCCAAAATTTTAAAAAGGGGAAAAAAAAAATTTTCCCCCCCCAAATTTGGGCCCCTTTTTAAAAAAAAAAAAACCCCCCCCCCCTTTTTTTTAAAAAAAACAAAAATTTTTTTTGGTTTTAAAAATTTTTTTTTTTTGGGGAATTTTGGGTTTTTTTTGGGAACCAAAAAACCTTTTTTTTTCCCCCCCTTTTTTTTGGGTTTGGGGGGAAAAAAATTTTTTTTTTCCCAAAAAAAAAAACCCAAATTAAGGGGGCAAATTTAAAAAAAAAAATTTTTTCCCGCCTTTTTTTTTTTTTTTTTTTTCCCCTTAAATTTTTTTTAAATTTTTAAAAAAATTTTAAAAAAAAAAACCCAAAAAAAAGGGGGGTTTTTTAAAATTTTTTCCTTTTTTTTCCCTTTTTTTTGAAAAAAAAAAAAAAAAAAAATAAAACCCCCTTTAAAATTTTTTAAAAAAGGGGGAAAAAAAAAAAATTTTTTTTTTTTTAAAAAAATTTTTTTTTAAAAAAAAAAAAAATTTTTTTGGGGTTTTAAAAACCCCCAAAAAAATTTTTTTTTTCCCCCTTTAAATTTTTAAAAAAAAAATTTTTTTTAAAAAGGGGGCCAAAAAAACCCCCCCCCCCTTTTTTTTTTAAAAAAAATTTTGGTTGGGAAAAAAGGGGAAATTTAAATTTTTTTTAAACCCTTTTTTTTTGGGGAATTAAAAAAAGGGGGGAATTTGATTTTAAAAAAATTTTTTTTTTGGGGTTTTTTAAAAAAAAAAAAGGGGGGGAAAAAAAAAAAAAAAAAAAATTTTTTAAAAAATAAGGTGGGGTTTTTTTTCGGAAAATTTTTTTAAAAAAAAGGGTTTTTTTTTTTTTTTTTTTAAAAGAAATTTAAAAAAAAATTTCCCTTTTTAAAAAAAATTTTTTTAAAAAAAATTTTTTAATTTTTTTGGGGTTTTTTTTTTTTAAAAATTTTTTAAAAAAATTTTTTTTTTTTAAAAAAATTTTTTTTTAAAAAAAAAAATTTTTTAAATTTTTTTTAAAAAAAAAGAAAAAAAAATTTTTTTTTTTTTAAAAAATTTTTAAAAAAAAAATTTAAAAAAAAAAAAAAAAAAAAGATAAAAAATTAAATAAAAACAATTTTTGGGGGGGTTGGGAAAAAAAAAAAAAAAAAAAAAAAAAAATTTTTTTAAAAAAAAATTTTTTTCGAAAAAAAAAAAATTTTTTTAAAAAAAAAAAAAACTTTAAAAAAAATCAAAATTTTTTCCCCCCAAAAAAAAAAAAAAAAATTTTTGTTTAAAGGAAAAAAAAAAAGGGAAAATTTTTTTTTTTTTTTTTTTCCCCTTTTTTAAAAATTTTTTTTTTAAAAAGGGGGGTTTTTTTTTTTTAAAAAAAATTTTAAAAAAAAAAAAAAAAATTTTTTTTTTTTTTTTTTAAAATAAAAATTTTTTAAAAAAAAAATTTAAAAAAAAAAAAATAAAAAACCCCCAAAAAACAAAAATTTTTAAAAAAATTTTTTTTTTTAATTTTTTTTAAAAATTTTTTTTTTTTTTTTTCCCCCCTTTTTTAAAACCCCCCCCCCCTTTTTAAAAAATTTTTTTTTCCCAAAATTTTTTTTTTTTTAAAGTTTATTTAAAATTTTTTTTTTTTTAAAAAAAAAAAAAAAAACCCTTTTTTTTGAAATTTTTTTTTAAAAAAGGGGCCCCTTTTGGGGGAAAAAAAAAAAAATTTTTTTTTTTGGGTTTTGGCAAAAAAAAATTTTTTTTTTTTAAAAGGGGGGAAAAAAAAATTTTTTTTTTTAAAATTTTTTTTTTTTCCCCCTTTTTTTTAAAAATTTTTAAAAATTTTTTTTTCCCCAAAAAAAATTTTTTTCCCAAAAATTTTTTCCCAAAAGGTTTTTAAAAATTTTTTTAAAAAAAATTTTTTTTTTTTTTTGGAATTTTTAAAAATTTTTTTTTTCTTTTAAAATTTTTTTTTCCACCCCCTTTTTTTTTTTTTTTTTTTTTTTTTTTTTTTTCCCCCCCTTTTAAAAAAATTGGGGAAAAACCAAATTTTTTTTTTTTTTTTAAAAAAAAAAAAAAAAAAAAATTTTTTTTTTAAAAAAAAAAACAAAAAATTTTTTAAACCCCCAAAATTTAAAAAAAAAAATTTTTTGGGAAAAAATTTTTTTTTTTTTCAAAAAAAAAAAAAAAAATTTTAAAAAACCCCCCCCCGGGGCCCCCGGGGGGGGGGAAAAAAAAAAATTTTTTTTTAAAAAAAAAGGGGGGGTTTAAAAAAAAAAAAAACCCCCCCTTTTTTTTTAAAAAAGTTTAAAACCCCCTTTTTTAAAAAAAAAAAACCCCCCCCCCTTTTTAAAAAAAAACCTTTTTCCAAAAGAAAAGGGTTTTTTTTATTTTTCAAAAAAAAATTTTTTTTTCTTTCCCGGGGCAAAATTTTTTTTGGGGGAAAAAAAACCAAAAAAAATTTTTTAAAAAAAAATTTAAAAAATTTTTTTTTTAAACTTTTTTTTTGTTTTTCCCCCCCCTTTTTTTTTAAAAGGGGAAAAAAAAAATTTTTTTTTTAAAAAAAAAAAAGGGTTTTTTTTGGAAAAAAAAATTTTTCAAACCCCAAAAATTTTTTTTTAAAAAAAAATTTAAAAAAAAACCCCAAAAACAAATTTAAAAAAAAAAATTTTTTTTTTCAATTTCCCCCAAAAATTTTTTTTTTTTTTTTTTTTTAAAAAAAAAAAAAATGAAAAAAAATTTTTTTTTTTTTTTCCCCTAAAAAAGGGGGTTTTTTTAAAAAAATTTTGGGGGGAAAAAAAAAAATTTTTTTTTACTAAAAAAAGGGGGGAAAAAAAACCCTTTTTTTTTCCCCCAAAAAAAGGCCCGGCCCAAACCCGGAGGGGAAAACCCCTGACTTGGTGACAAAGGCGAGGGACGTATCTCCCGGAGGTTTCCCGAAGCAAATGGGATTTTGGAGGGAAACGAGTTCTGGGGGCATCTCGCTTGTACATCGAGTTGTGTTACACTTTCTCCGTAGATAACTATTCAAGGGGACTATATATTTGCGTTGGTGTGGACAACGAGCTATGTCACAACCCTTTATTTATTTTCACGTTATACAATGCTAAAAATCATTCCTCAATGAGTACTGTATCGGCATTTCTGTGTAGTCACAGTTTCATCAGTTTCCATCGGCCAAACCAAAAAAAAAAGAATATAATTATTTAAGTCAGTCGAAATTTATGTATTTATGAACTAACTAGAATTTTAAAGTATATTGTAATGTACAGCCTTAACCACGTTCCTTTCGTTTTATCCGACCCTAATAGGTATTTATAACAAGTTTTGAAAACAACATGACAAATCATTTCTGCCCTAAACAAAAACAGAAGATGAGAAACGTGGAAAAGAGTAAAAATCGTCTCCTCAAACACCATTCCTGATAATTATCTTGGAATGCAATTCTAAAAGATTTATTGCCAACAATATGCACCACAGGTATGTAAAAATTCAAGCGAGCTTGTAGTTCATAATATGCGCTTATAGTTACATTTATAGGTCTTTTAATTTTATAGAAACATTAAGAAGCTTTACGTAGAGGTGTCAAAATGATTTATTCAAATGTCTGTTTTCTCTGCCCCCGTTAAAGTACTCGGTCGTATTTTGGATTTTATAATTAAACATCCGTGGGTACCGAACCAAAATACCATCTTATGCCATTCGTTTGGATACTACCAACATACCTCTTGGACTGTATATAAATGGACTGATTAATCCTCTAGGACAACTTTAACATTATAGTCAGTTTGCGAATTGCCAATAAAATGTAAGAATTTTTGATTTTTAAATAATTATGTTAGTGGAAGAAGATTGGAAAAGAGGGAATGGAGACCGGAGAAAAATGATAAATAGATTAAAAGATAAGATAATGACTGGATAAAGATGGAGACGCTAAATTTAAGATGTACGAGTATGTGTAGTGCCGATTTATTGTATCTATTAAAATCCAAATACCTCTTTTTCATTTTGGAATCTATAATATTTAAATTCTCCATGTAGGGTGGAGCGAAAAATAGATTTAGGTTGACACTTACGGATTATGTACGTACATTTTTTAATGCAATAGTTGTTGTGTAAATAAAAGAATATTTACATCATATCACAAAAAAACACGTTAAAAATTTCCTATTGAACCAATAATAAATAAAACTAATAGTTGGAAAAATTGGGTAAAAAGATTAGTGTGACTCATTTTATAATATAATGAGTTGCTGCACTCTATAAATGTGCCTATTAAATTTGAAATAATAATTATAGTAAATATTTTTATTATTGTAATGATCAGTAAAAAAATACTGTGATTTGAATTTATTTTATTAAAAAAAATTGTTTTAAATATTTTTTGAAATGTCATTAGGTGTACTTCAATAATAAAAGTATTTTTGCATTCCGAAACGCATATCGTATTTTACGAGAAAGGGTTTTCATTTAAATCTTCCTTTTTCCTTTTTTTAAAGTTTTAGTAGGAACTTTTCTAAACTCTGAGTGATTTATGGCTTATTATTTTATTTTTACAATCTTAGTCTATGACAGTGAAAATGTCAAATTGACAAGTGACGTTTTAATAGTTTTACGTCTTTGTGAAAATAAAGTAGGAAATCAAGAAGAGGAAAATTTTGTCCAATAAATATGAAAAGAGTAACAACTCTATCGAAACGGCTCTCAGTTAGATGGAAAAGTAGTTGCTGTCTGTGATTCCTTGGACGATTTTTTTGGTCCTAGCTAAAGTAAAATTAAATTCCCAGCTAAAAAGAATATTCTTGTCATCGGGCGGAGAGATTGACGACGTAAAATTGATTCAGAACAATGATGATTTTGTGTATTTCTGCTGGTGAGAACTTCGTCGGTGGTGCATCAGCCGGTTCTAATGGCTGGATTACTTTAAATGTTGGAGGAAAGCACTTTACTACATCAAAATCCAATATTCACTGAGAAGGAGCCCATTTTCGATGTTGGCGCGGATGTTTGCAGAGGAGAATGATCAGTTTTTTATGAATCCAAGCTCTAAAGATTCCACGGGGGCATTCTTGATTGATAGAAGTCCCTTGTACTTTGAACCAATATTAAATTACCTTCGAAATGGACAAGTTATCATTGATGGTGGAGTGAATCCTCAAGGAATCCTTGAAGAAGCTAGGTTTTATGGTGCGTTTGAGCGTCAAGAGATAATCTTTATATGCATGTTGGCTCATGGAAACCATAGATTATAAAACAAAAACATTGGAACACACATAATCTTAAAACCATGCCATTTTAAGTTGTCTAAAACATGTTGGTCGATTGATGTCCACTTTTGGCATTACTTATACATAAATTTAGCCCTGCAATACCGTACTAACTCCTCACACCACACATAAGATCATACTCACACACATCAGCCCAGAAGATTGACACTGCAATGTTCTCCGAAACGTCAGCAACACAAAGCCCAAAAACATGGCATAATAACCCAGAAAAGCATCATTTGTATTCTGTATCCTGATTTAAAAATAAAAATTTTATATGAACAAAGTCATGGTGGTAGAAATCAGAATTAACACATTTTAAATATAGCTTAGACCCATTTCACAGTTATGGTTTTCTACCTAAAAGGAGAGTGATCTGTTAATGAATGTGGAAAAGTAGATTTTTTTTTTTTTTTTTTTTTTTTTTTTAAATTTATTTTATTCATAATTATACAAGATATTTTAGCATACATAATATTGTATTATTGTTCCTTGCAAAGCCGGGGGCATGTCTGCGGGTTACATTACTTTTTTTTTGTTTTGTTTTTTGTTTTTTTTTTTTTTTTTTTCTTATAGTATACAATGATTTTTAAAGGGGGTTACACATTAATTGTTGAGAGATATTTGTTTAATGTACACTTCACTGATGGTATCACTAGGTTTTTTAATACGTTTTTTATTATTTTTTTGAATTTGTTAAGATTTTTTTCTTCGCGATTTTCATAAGTTAATAAGTTAAATAATGTGATGGTTTTTTGAAAGAAATGAAAGTGTAAGATTGTAGTAAATGGCGATAGCTTGAAACAGGTGGAAGAATTTGTATATTTGGGAAGCATGTTCACTAGTGATGGAAATATGGACAAGGACATTGAAAGGAGGGTTAGTGCCCGTGGTACCTTAATCTAATAAGTGCTTATCAAAAGAGGCTAAATTGCGCAGTGCATAATGGAGTTCTGGTACCAACCCTTTTGTAAGCGGGAAGCATGGAGTTGGAAAAATAAGGATGAAAGTAGATTGAATTCAGTTGAAATGCGATCTCTCAGGCGAATGTGTGGTAAAACTATGTATGATAGGTGCCACTAATGTTGAAAATTAGAGCAGAATGCAAGGCTGAGATAAGCATTATCGACAAAATTAAGAAAGGTCCTTTTACGTTGGTTTGGTCATGTAGAGCGAATGGATGATGAAAGAACAGCTAAAAAAAATGTATGATGCGACTGTGCCTGAATGTAGAAGTCGAGGAAGGCCGAGAAAGACATGGAATGATCAAGTAAAAACAAGTGCTTGAAAGTGGGCATGTAAGAAGCCGGAATAATCGACGTGCGTGCATGAGAAGATGTATGAATGTGTGGAGGAAGCAAGAAAAGTATGCCAGGACAGAGTGGTGTGGCGTTCTATCCTCTCTGCCTACCCCTTCGGGAAAATGGCATGATGGTTAGTTAGTTAGTTAGATAGTTACCAAAAAATTTGTACCAACTTTAAAAACATTTCATTTAAAGTTTGGGCATCGGCATTCTCTCTTCTTTTTCACCATATTCAAGTTTCTTTTTATTAATTTTTAGGGATTGAATCGATGATACCCCAGCTAGAAAAACACATACAAAATGAACTGGCAAAGACTACAGACAACGCACCTCTCTCTCGTCAAGAAGTTATCAAGGCTCTCGTTCTGACAACAACCAATGATGATTTACGGTTTCAAGGACTCAACTTGGCTGGTGCTGATTTAAACAGGCTGGATTTGAGGAATATTAATTTTAAGGTGCTCTTCGTTTATTACTTCCTAATAATTGCATCATACATATCTAATTAAATGCTCAGTAGTTTGAGTCAGAAGAAATCCTCCATTTCTATACCTGGTCACCCATCACCAACTTTATCTACATCGCAGTTGTGACACGTATAAATATGATGGTAATTGATAAATTTCCAAAGAGATTTTACCGATTACAGTCATATTGAGTCACAACTGAGACATACTAAACGAAACTGATGTTTTTTTATCTCTTCTGTAAAATTGTCCAACATGGAGTTACTTGCCGATGATATTAGTTTATCATTGAATACCCAATATTTAATTTTACTGATGTTTGTGTTTTTATTTAGTCTCACTAACAATTTTCTGCATAATCCAGAGACTTTTACTTTGTTTTTTTCAGTATGCGTGTTTGTCAAAATGCAATTTGATAGGAGCAAATCTCTCCCATTGTTGTTTAGAGAGAGCTGATTTATCATTTGCCAATTTGGAAGGAGCACAACTTCTGAGTGTGAAAGCATTATGCGCCAACATGGAAGGTATTCAATAATACATTTACTGAAATCCTGGGCCGCCTGCAGAATCTCGCTGTCCTGGTAGACCGTTGATGGTTATCTTCCGCATGTACTCGGATGGATGCGGACCTGACTTGGAAGGAGGCGAGAGAGCTGGCTGGCAATATGGTCTCCTGAGGGGGATCTAGTGATGTCGAAAAGAAGAAGAAAACCAGGGCTGCAAAGTCATACAATAAATTTTCGACACCAACCTCCATTTTCAAAAACCATCTTACTTAAATATTTTTGGTTTACTTAAGGCGCATATCTGACTCAATTCAAATCTCGATAAACTGACTTAGCACCTACTAATACAATCAAAATTTGGCACACGAATTTAGTCTGTGCTGTCTACATAAAAAATAGTCGATGCTTTAAAAAAATCGTAATAGACAAATGAGAAATCTTTCTCAAATTTTTCTCAATTTTTTTTTCATATGCTGATTTTTTTAAAAACAATTTTGAATACTTTTTCGGGTACTTGTAGTCCAAAAACGTATTGTTTTTGCGAGTGGTATTAATTTTTAAGTATGAAACAATACTAAAAATCAAATTAAGTTTTGGGATGTATTTAGCGAAGCTTTGTTTTATCCACTTGTACCTTTTCTACTAACTCAGCTTAATCAAAAAAGGTGTATTGACGGTAATGTTTGCCTTAAGCATTTCCGGTTTACTGAAGTTGAGTTTCTTAAAAGAAAATTAAATTTTGCATACGATTTTGCTTGGAATAATGTCCAAATTAATTATCACTGAAAATAATGTGAAATCATTTCAAAATGTGTCAATCTGCATATAGAAAATTCGATTTTATCGAACCAGAAATGCTTTAGTTAGAGTTGGTTAGGACTTGTTAAATTACTACTACTATTGATGCCTAAAATTTGTCCACAAGAATAGATTTATCATATTATCAATCCTCTCTCTAATGCCACTTCTGTTTTGCACTAATACATTTTTATTATTTTTATTTTTAGGAGCAAATTTAAAAGGCTGTAATTTGGAGGATCCTCTTGGAGGCAAAGCAGTTTTAGAAGGGGTTAATTTAAAAGGTACCCACAATATTCTTAGGATGCTTCTAATTACTCGCAGGGCATACCCTGCACCCTGCACTAGACTTGATAAAAACGAGAATGTGGATGACTTTCTCATTTCTTGCCTATTTCTGTTTATGTTAACTCTCATGCGTTCTGAAAATGTACCCTTAAATTTTAAATTCATATTCACAGATTAATACCTACCTCAAATTATTGAAAGTATAAGTATATCACAGGTTTTGGCGATGGACCAATGATATGAAATCTATGTTTTATTGTTCAGTGAGCCTGCAAAACTAATTCCATCGGTTTCACATATAGTATAAAATCAGTTTAACTAAATCCAAAAAAATAGTTTACAGTAAGTATGCGGCGGTTTGGTTTTTTCACAGGGGCTAACATGGAGGGTAGCAATATGGCTGGTGTTAATCTGCGTGTGGCCACACTAAAAGATGCAAATTTACAAAACTGCGATCTTAGAGCTGCAGTATTGGCCGGAGCTGATTTGAAAGTAAGCAAATGTGAAAGATTTATTATACTAATCAAATTATTGCTGTATAAGAAGTTCCAAGTACTAGCTAACTGGACTGATTTTCTTCTAAATAAGTAAGAACTCTATTTAGTGTTTTAAAATTTACCGCCATTTTATTGTTGCAGAACTGCAATCTTTCTGGTAGCGACTTATGTGAAGCCAACCTAAGAGGCGCAAATTTGAAAGACGCTTCATATGTCGCAAACTGTCCGTTGAAACATCTTTTTGAAATGATTTTTGTGTTGTTATTATTTATTCATACAATAGAAAATAAAGGCTTCGAGACTATAAAATAATATATAATCTTATTTTCTTTAAGTTGTCGTCCCTTCCCCCACATGCACTTTATGCACATATCGCGGATTCAAAATGGCCGCTCTTATTATCGCTCGGATATAATGTTTTTTACTAGTTATAATTCCTTTAGTGAAGTGAGCCTAAAATTGTTTCGTAATATTAAAATCAGCCAAATGATTTTATTTTATAATTTAACTGATTCTTGTTCTTATTCCAAATTTCAAATATTTTTACATTGTATTCAAACAGTGTCTTAAATTAAACAAATCACTTGAAGTTAGGTTCATTTGTTTCGATAGTCTATTTTTACCTATGACGAGTTGTGCAATACCAGTGATGGGATGTCTAGGGAAAATTCCCTAGATCTAGGGAATTCTGACTTTCAAAAGGGAATTTTTATGTAAATAAAGGCAAGAAATCTAGGGAATTTCGAGAGCAATCTGTAAGCGATGTGTCAAAGGCTGAAGTATATAAAAATTATGAACGTTTTTGTCCCCATGGTTTTAAAAAATGGTTTGTGTCTAAAATTAAAATATGACTAAATACTAAGTCGATGGATTCCCACAATTAATAGATGAACAAAGATTTTTCTTCTGTGAATAATTAATTGTCAATTATATATTTCTCCTTTTCTTTTTTTCTCTATGTCTTTGTTTTAGGATCGTGCTTGTGTTTGTTAATGTTAACATTATTACTTATGTTGGGTTAACAAACCCTGCAGTACAAAGTCCAAAATACGAGACCACACGAGTGGAGGCAACGAGGCTCAAAACGCTATACCAGCATAATGCAATGGTGAAATACATTGTAAAACACCTGAAACAATAGATCTCCGCCTAACAAAGCCGATGACTGAAGGTAATCATGTGCAAAAATGAATCAGAGCTTGGGTTCATACACAGAGGTAACTAGAGGTTGTCTGGCAGAGTGGGAACAAAGGAAGTAAAACATATTAAAAGCCGTAGGTTCAGCTAACCACCCTATACCGTCAGTCATTATTACGACCTCTAATCGTCACGAGTCTACATTATCAAGTCTGTGTCACGAAGGATCTCGGATTCCCTCTCGCTGATCTACGCTGACCTACTCCGATCTACACCGATCCCTGCCGATCTACGCTGATCTACGTCGACCTACGAAGCCACTTAATCGATAATAAACGTTGAAACCTCCACAGTTATTCCACCCTCACCACACACACACATGCCCAAACTTATTTATCGTTGTCTTAGACTAGAGTCTTGACTTTGCCACAATAATCCGTGTTTGCCACATTCGAGTGCTACCGTGGAGAGAATATTTTCAAGTATTAATTTGAACAAAACTAAAAGAAGAAACCGGCTATGAACTAAAACATAATTAGGAATTTAACATACAAAAAACTTATATCTAGCAGTACTAAGACTTGTTATGAATTTAAAATAGGAAAACATTTGGTAAATAAGAGTAAGTGTACGAAAATATTTGATACGTTTTATTGTTTAACCCTAAATTGGTGATCTGATTTCGTTTTAAAAAAATTTAATGCATTTTCACTGTTTTGTTAATAACTTATTTTAAAACTTAAATTATGCCATTATACCTAAAACAATTATTATTTTTTGTTTCGTTTAATTCAATAAATATTTGCATTGTTTCGGTAGTAAATTATTTTTATATGTTTAATTTATAAACTTAATTTCGTACTAAAATATATGTAAATGAAAATTTATGAAGTAAGTTTTAGTAGGATTTTAGTTTTCATTGTTGATGTGGTTCACTTAAGTAAAAAAAACTTTCCACATACCCTCCCCCCTCGCGCTAATCGATCCTCAACCTAAATTAGTTGTAAAAATTTAAAAGATTGTGCCTTTTTTTTAAATCCAGGGAATTTTAGCGAAAACTGGGGAAATTTATATTTTCGGCATCCCATCACTGTGCAATACCTGCATTCGCGATTTCACAATAAATTCGGCTTTGTCGGTAATTCGTCGTTGTCAAATGCGACTGCACATTTGTGATAAATAAATTAACATCTTTAGAAAACTCAATATGTTGAACGGAGATAGCTCGCAGGCTTCAGAGGCAACCCGTAAGTTAACCCACATCTTATTATTTCTTACCGGCTTCGTGTATTTGAGAATATTGTTGTCGGTTCGGCGTAATTTTTTTGATGCATTGACAATTTTGACATGGAATATCACCTGCAGATGTTTTGTGCGTTATTGAAAACAAGGGTGTCACTTATTATATTGCTATGGTTGGGATTTTAAACTGGTATGTCGGTGAAAAACGACCAATTTTCAATCTGAAATTTCGTATGAACATGCGTTTTTACAGAATTTTAGGGTGTTAGAATTGTGCACCTATACTTTTCGCTAGAGCGATAAGCGTTGTGCCGCGTTTTAAGTATTCGTTTTTAAGTATTACAAGATATTTGTACACTATTCCTTCTGATAAATGATATTTGGTTTGCACGCCCTTTTTATAATAGGATTTTCTATAGGTAGTTCATATTCGCATGACATTATGTCAGAAACTACCCACACTTATGTACGTAAATAATTTAACTCTTATTTTGATGCAGTAGAAGGTAATTGAATCGTCGTTTAGCATGATCATTTTAAAAATATTCACTTTTTGTACATTTTTCAAAGTAACAAGTATTGTTGCAATTTTGCCAGTGGGTACCATTATTTGAATACATCAACTGCTTCAAATATACATTTAAAACTTGTTAATGTTAATTAATATTATAATAATAGTGATCCGCAGTGACAAAACATCTGAAATAATTTGATGCTTAATAAGTCATGCATTCTTCAAACTTAGGATAAGTCATATATTTGTTATAATATGAGCTGCAATATTCAATAATTAAATGTGATTTTTCTCAAGCCTGGGTATTTGTCACGCTGTTCCCCTCTGTAATTAGGCCTCCTGGCCTGTTGAGGTGGTTAAAAAAATATTATTATTATAATATTGATTTTTAAATAGGTTCCTACCTACTTATTCTAAATTATGTGAAGTAGGCATTAAATGTACTTAGGTATCCATATTATTTCTTTCTACATTGCATAGGACCTTGAGTGAGTAGCCTTATTCCATGGTCATATGAATGCAGTAAACATAATAAAATGAAACCACTAGTGTTACCCGTCTATCAGATAATTAATAATCAAGAAAAAATATATATTTTGGTCTAGTATGAATAAAATAGCTGACAATGATGTTATCGCAAACTTTCCATACTGACTAGTAATCAAAATCAAAGGGATTGGAGATGCGGGCAGTAAATCTGGCTTGGGCAAGTTATACTCCGAATGCCTCCGGAGAGCTGCCTCTTTACGCCTACGGAATCCCGCCATCCTAGCATACCATTGATGACAATCGTCCATATGTATTCGACAGAGCTGAGGATGCGCGAGATTTACATGAAAAAAGACAGTTGTTGGCCAGAGACAGAGTCTCATGGAAGGTTATATAATATATTATGTCCACATGCCTCATAGGAAAAAACGTGGGAAAATATGAAAAAGAATTTGAATGATAATGATAATGCTTTTTTATACCAAATATACCTAACAATAATTTACTTAAGGCATCTTGTAATAAATTATCAAGATACACTGCAATTGGTGCTCCGGTTCAGTGCCTTATGCACCATTAGGTGCGGATGAGGAAAAGTAGTAAGTAGTTACATCTGTAGCATTTTGGTTATCAACATAACTGTTATTTTTTTTACTGATTATGCATCGCTGTTTTGTTGAAAATCATCCATAAGAAAGCTCCCACCAAGAATAAACTATTACGAGTCACATGAAGCTATTTGTTATAATTCAACTCTTCTGAAAAGCTGCCGACAAGTGTGCTTTGTTTATTTTGCCGTGCAAACTTTAGTATCTGTTTCTGAGAAGCCAATCTTTTTTGTTTTGTAAACTTGCTTAAATTCCCAATTGAAATATGACTATCAGAAATTTGTTATTGAAACAAATAGTAGATTAACATTTAACTGATTATGAAGAGTTCTTTATTCTACTTTATCAAACTGAAGATTTTTGTGTTGCGTCACCTTGTTTCATCATAGGACTGAAAAGGATATCCTTCTCTGATATGGATAAGTTTTTAGAGATATCAAGCCTTGAAAACGAAGATGTAACAGGGACCTAATCTGTATAATTAAAATTATAAATAGTTCTTCCATAGATGTCCCTAAAATTTTACAAAAGATTGAACATTCCCACTCGCAGAGTAAGAAATAATTAAATGCCGTTCCTCACTCACCACTGGACAAACTATGGTGCTCGGGCACCACCACTCAGAATAATGAGACATGATAATAATCATCAAGATTTCTGCTCTTTGTTTTTTAGTATTTTTCTACATTTTTTAGCCGTAAAATGCACTCATGATAAATTAATATCAACTACAATAGTATATTCTAAAATATTTTACTGTTTATGTTTTTAAGATACTGCAAAAACTTTTGCGTACACAGTTGCAATACACAGAGAAGTTTTAGTGAAATGAACCGAGTTTTTAGTGGATAGATTCGAGGATTCCGGACTATAATCTCTAGGTTCGAATCCCACTTGCGTACAACAGCTTTTGGCACAGTTATTTCCGACTATTTGAAAGCAGCTCCAAAATTGAAATTTTGAGTATATCATAAAACTCAAATGTTTCTTTTTTTATAAAAAAAAAAACAAAAAACAAAACTACTGTGACTATCCTATTGTATCAATAAAATTAATACTTAATAACACCAAAAACGTAAAGATGCCGCGGACGCGGTGAAACGGTCATTGGTGTCATTGGTGTCATCCAGTTTGTAAATTTTATCAATATTGTAAATTTTAATAAAATTAAGTCTAAAAAAAATTATTAATGAGAGTCGGAACCCTCCCATCACTTTTTTTAGATTTTATTTAAAAGTATATTCACTAAGTCAAAAGTTAAAATAGGTCAGAGTTAAAAATTCATGACCGACTCAGGGTTTTGATTTTAACACTTAGTAGTTGAAATATCTGTAGGTTATTATAGATAATTTTTACAGGCCAGTTTTCATATTTTAAAAAATCATTAAGTTAATTTTGAGGTTTTGGGACCAAAAAGTGACTTATCTCTAGATATACATATTCCAATATCATAAATCATAACAATATTATTGTTTTGGCTCTACTTTGAATACAAATACTTTGTATTGCATATATATGATTACTATCAGACATTGTAATTATATTAAAACCATTTCAATAACACCGTAATTACTTAAGATACTCGAATACCCAGTTATTTTTCAATATTTATACATCTGTGTTAATAAATGATGGATGTTATTTATGTTTGACCTTGATATAATATAACCTATTTATTCTTAGTCTTATGTTAGTATTAAGTATCATCTTCAAATAATATAAGTCACAAGTAGTCTATTTCAGCTAACTCTCTGAAATTCAGATTTAAAATGTTACAACCTTTATAAAATAATGTAGCGCTGTCGTAAAACTTTTTTTTTTAACAGTCTTTATTCAATACAAAATATTACGAAAAAATACATAATTTCTTTACAAAAGAAACTTTAAATACAGTCCCGATAAAACTCCTTAATTGGAGTTTGTCATCGGGTGCAGGAGCTACAGAAAACCCAAATATGCATAGGACTATTTTATTGTCGTAATGTAAATTGAGAAATTCTGTGTCGCGACAAACAAAGAAAAAAAAACAAATAGGTTTTAATTTAAATCACATTTTTATATTTTTTCATGGAAAAAATCAACTTGGATAATCCTCGTTGCATAAGTAGGCTCAATAAACATCGATTATCGATAAATATCGGAGCTAAAGAACATGTCGCTGAGATCGCATTTCAACTGCATTCAATCTACTTTCATCCTTATTTTTCCAATTCCAATTCAGTAATTCATTTCGCCTCCTATTTAAAATAATCAGTCACCTGTTACTTTTTTTTTACCAACTTCAGAAGACATGTTACCAAAGTGACGAGTCAACACGTTTCTTAGTTCCACGATACTCTACTTAGTTGAAAAGTTTCAGAATTCTCGGACGCCATTTTGTGTGAAATAAGTTTTGGTGTATTGCTTTTAGTTTTCGGGTCTGATCTCACAACTTAACAACAAAAGTACCGTAAAACTTGGCAAAATTGCCTACTTTTGTATAATTTTAAGCTTTCAATGAATTTCGGTAAAGTAAATGTTTCTTTCATTTTAAATAAAGGGCTTTATTAAGGTCATAATCATATACATATATATATGTGAATAGTAAGCTGAAGGTATTTTTCATTATTTTAAGCGGTAGATACATAAAACGGCATTCACGTAAACAGATATACAATTATGTAACAAATTATCTTACTGTGCAAAAGCAGAACTCATTCACTCTGAAATGTTGAGCGATTTCAATTTTTTAAATTTTGATTAATATTTTTTACCGAAGTTTCACTAAACTTTTTGGTCAAAATAATAATTGAAAAAATGAACATGCCTTGTGTATAATATACTTATATAGCGTCTTACTTCAATAAAATAGGAAAAGAGGTCGTGTTTTTTTTACTATTCCTTGTTAATTTTCTAAAAAATACTTTAAAGAAAAACATAATTTTTATTTTATGGAGTTGAGTGTTGGGTGAATCTATTCATGTTTTTTTTTTTATTATTTAGAGTCCCCACAAGTAAGTTCGTTTTAGAGTCTATTTTTCTTAAGGCTTCGACACATATTCCGATCATAAAAACTCAATTTTACAATTTATTAAAGTAGCTACTTATTTTTGTGTTGGCATCTTTGCCGCCCATGGCTAATTTACCCCATTCGACGGTGTCGTTTCAAGTTTCAGGGTTTTCACAACTTAACAAATAAAGTAGCAACAAACCCCGATCTTTTCCTCTCGTTTTATTTCCACTAACCACACTTAACATGGGCTGGTATTTAGTTCCACAAATGTACATTAAGTCTTACACGAAATGGAATAAGGAGGCTGTTTGGGAGTTCTTATATACGTAATATACCTATATCGTCTACCATGACCGATTGTGTACATATGTACATATTTATGTATCGTTTCCTCTTAATGGTTTGACTAAGGAATTTGAGATAGCTTGAGCAAGTTATTTTTAGCGAGGATATAAATGATGTTTTTCTATTTTTATTAATGTATGTATAATGCACCATTTGGTGGTGGTGAGAGTAAAGTAGTATTGTTATTAATATCCCAATAACTAATATTCCTATTACTGTAAATTTAGGCCAGTTCCTTGAGCAGGTTGGGGTGAATGTGTTTTAATGACTATCTTATAGCCGAGACAGTGACACGGGAAAAGCATTAAAGCATTTCTTTTAAGCTTTTTTCAGTTTTTTCATTTAAAAAAAAACTTGAGCAATTCATGATATTTGTCCATATTTCAATATTAAAATATTTTTTGAATAAAACCTTAACGGCTTGTGCTTGAAAATAGGAATCAAGTCGTGTCGGAGTACTCGAACCGGGGATCTCTAGACTCAGAGACCGCGACGTTACCACGAGGCTACCACCTGTTCAAACTGAATTTTTTAAATTTGTGCTTTTACCGAAAAAAGACTCGATACTCTTTAAAACGAATTAGAGTAAGGGGGGAAAATTCAATCCATATGCTCCACATATGGGATGAACGTATGATTAATTGATTAAGAATACATATGATAAAACGTTTTATTTGTTTCTGATTAATATGACAAACTAAATAGAAAATCTCTTCGAATAACCAAACTAACGTGACTTAGGGTTCACTAAACTTTCCCTTACTCCAATAGTAACTCTCGTTTTTGTCTAGTAAATTGACTAGAATAATATCTTCAGAATTCCGACCATTTCTATTAGAGAAAAATTGCAAAAGCTCTTTGAAATATTGACACACATTTATTTTCCTAGATTTTTCTTACGTTAGGGTGAGTTTACACCAGCAAAACTTGAGAAATAAATTTGCTTTGCTTATAAACCTGGTCCCCAAATAAAATATTTCAAGTATTAGTATTAAAAATTATATAAAATCCCGTAAAATCTCTTAAAAGTCGCAATTTTTTTAAATTAAGGTTTTAAGAATATGCTATTTTTTAGCTGGTAGGCAGTATTTCCCTGTCACAATACAATATTCTTGTCTAATTAAATATAAATATATTAACGAGGTAGTATGTAAGTCTAATGTTTGACCAAGGAATCAAGATAACTAACCATCACGCCATTTCCCCGAAGAGGTACGCAGAGAGGATAGAACGCCCCACCACTCTATCCTTGCACAATTCTCTTGCTTCCTCCACATTCATACATCTTCTCATGCACGCACGTCGATTATTCCGACTTCTTACATGCCCACTTTCAAGCACTTGTTTTACTTGATCATGCCATGTCTTTCTCGGCCTTCCTCGATTTCTACGTCCAGGCACAGTCGCATCATATATATTTTTAGCCGCTCTTTCGTCATCTATTCGCTCTACATGTTCAAGATATATATTTATAAATATAACGACAAGTCTTTGGTAAATTATTTTATATCCTACGAAATGTTGGTTCCAAGATAAATAGTCGGTCAGCCGTCGATACAATTTTCTTTGTATTCTTGGCTTTATACAATTTTAAAAAAGCTCGCTTGTGATTTGAGGCAAAGCTCAAAACTCAAACTTCTCTAAAAATAATCACCTAAATCTGACTTTATATAAAGTCGGCCTCATGTAACGCGAGATTAATGAAACCAAATATCTGGTAAGTGCCACTTTATTTGAGATTTGTTCTCTGTCAATATTTGGCCGACCCAAACTCAGAGTTTAATGTCGGCTTAACCATAAACCGACGATAAAGTTGAGCTTTTTTTAATAGCCGAATCCAGTAGTTAATGTTTACTTATGTATGGTTTAGACTCATTGACCAAACGCAGCGGAAAAGTATTATAACTTTTTTTTTGCAAAATACAAAAATATGAAAATCGGTTCTACAATATTTAAAATTCGTAAGTCAAACAGTTTTTTTTTGAGAAATTTGGGGGATAAGAGGGAATTCCGAGGTAATGAGAGACATTACTTGCAAAGAATAATATTCAGATATCAGATATAAAGACGCACTTATTTTTAGAGAAGTGAGGCAGCGGTCATCCGGCAAAGACGTTTCGGCTGGCTAGGCCATATACTACGTTTGCCTCCCGAGAGCCTTAATCATGCTTGCCTATTTTACAAGGCACCAGGTTCTCGGCGACCTGGACGTCTACTGTTGACAATTCGCCGACAGTTTGCGTCCTTGGGAGGATGCACGGGAGCTGGCGGCCGATGGCTTGGCCTGGAGGCAGTTTGTGGATTCCATATGCTCCACATAGGGAGCGGATATGATGCGAAGAAGAAGAAGATGTTCTAATAGTCAAATGCGGACCAATACAGGGTGTAACAGAACTCGATGTACAAGCGGGAAACCAGTGAATCTACATAATATTTGTAGTCGATTTTGTAGAATAAATATTTCTGCTTTGACCCTTAGTTTTTGAGAAAATTGGATACGAAGTAGATTTTTTTTCGAATTTTTTTTGCAAATTAGTCAAATTAATACTATCCATAAAGAAAACAAAATTGAAAAACGCGTTTTAATAAGAATTTGAGCAACTTTACTTAATCTCCCATACTTATGAAAACTTTTGTGGGAAGAAAAAAAAAATTTTGAAGCTTAGATGAAAAAGTCATATTACACAATTGTCTCCAAATACGATGTAGATTCACCAGTTTTCGGGTTGTACATCGAGTTTTGTTACACCCTGTATATATAACAAGTTATGTTAGTTTTTTCTTAATCCCTCACTTCCATACAAAAGTACGTAAGAAATATAAAAGCAGGAATGAAGCCGATACATTAATACAAATAATGTAGAACACGTATGCGGGATTATGTGCTGTATCGGGGCCGGTGGTGATGGTAGAAGTGGCAATATGGGATTTAGCCGCGGGGGGCAGAGGGCTGCGGGCCCCATGTGGAGCGCTGGCCCTCCGGGGCTAGCCAGCCACCCCCTCGCCGCGCACCGGGGAGGGCGGGAGACTTTCAAGGTGATGGGAGACATTACTATTGTAATAAAGAATGAAAATGTTTAATACTGATTATATCAATGCAGATGACAAACAAAGAAGTTCTGAAAGGGAACACGGATATCTGGCTGGTCACTTAGATCATTTGATGTGCCTAGGTATTATTTATTTATTTAAATCTTAATGTACAGTGGGTTTGTAAACCAATTTTCTGTGAATGCAGAAAAATAAAGCAAAAAATCACAAAACCATCAGTGCAATCCATTTGAAAATCGGACAGTTAATAAGCGAGATACAATCATTTATAATTTTTATTCCACATACGATCGGTGACTAGCCTATCACACAAAATCTTTACAAAAATCAACCTTTAAATGATTGTATCTCTGTTATTAATTATCCGATTTATAAACGGATTGCACTGATGTTCTTATGATTTTTTGTTTTATATTTTTGCATCTACAGATTTTTTTTATTTCCAAGCAATGTGTAAAAAGGCGGGATTATTGCTACGAAGCAATATCTTCGAACCAACCCTTAATTTAGAAGTGATTAACAAGAAGGTCCTTGAAGTCGAGAGTGTGTGCAAAAAACATATATTTCGTTTGTCCTCCCATCTGGCATATAACTATTACAATGATTAAATCTCACTGTGATTTATACACCGTTTCCCACGATGAGACCGCGAAACTCCAGAGGGTGATTATTCATGATATTCTGAGAAAAAAATCTTAATAAAGATTTTTTCAAAAAACTCAATTCTAATTTCTTAAAAAAATGATTAAAATATGAATAAAAATTCACGCGTGTAATACCGTCCATTTTTGAACTGGCTAACACCACGTGACCTGCACCAATTTCAGATATGAAATTCGAATTTTGAATGTCCGTTTGAAGCGGACCCCCACTCCTCCCCGCCCACCGCCACCCGCCACCGCTAGCATTTCAAACAGAAGCCAGTATTACATAGTCGCTTTTTATTAATACTTTTCCCATAATTAATTATTAAAAATGCCCGGATCAAAAAACTTTATAAGGATCTCAGAATACCATGAACAATCACCCTCCGGAGTTTCGCGGTCTCATCGTGGGACACGGTGTATACTGAACTAAACAAAAAATAACAATTTTTGGAAAATCGCAAAAATGTGATTTGATTTCATTATTATAGTTTAAAAAATTAATTAAACAAACAACTGTGTTATAAAAATATATGAAATTAGCGTACAGTGTGAATTTGACACTTGCGTACAGTTTTTCATACAGTTTTTGATTTATACGGGACAGTTTGCAAACTGCACAAGAATCTGTACAGTTTACTATCTCGTATAAAGTGCATTTAGCACAATATTATGTACATGAAATATAACCTTTGTACATTATAAGCAAGGTCAAAAAACCCGGGCCTCACAAATTAGTGTAAGCCGTGCCTCAATTTCGTAACTCCGTTTTAGTCTGTTGAAACTAATACACCCTACTCATTTTCTCCCAAGAGGAGAAATAATATATTAACGTCAAGATTATGTGCTTTATTGAGAAAACTGTCACAAGATGGCAGCCGGTGATATATTTGGTCATTTCAGGAAATGAGAATGCCATTTTGGTCTACGATTTGAAATAAATGTGGAATTGTAATTTATTTGCATAACTAAACAAATTACAATAATACTACTATTACTTTTCCTTGTACGCACCTAATGATGCATAGGGCACAGCATTGATACACTGAGTGGATTGAATCATGACATTTATTACATGAAGCCACTAAAAGGCACGAAGGCACAATTTAAATTAATAAATAGACACCTAAAAATGGAAACGTCCATTGTGAAATCCAGTTTTTGTCTACAAGTGTTTGGACACACTCAAAATTTTGTTTATTGTTTATTTTAGTTTGAGTTTTTTATCATTTTGCGGCCACGTTTTGTGTGTTCCGCTAACTTGATCCCACGTTATAAGTATATGTAGGTGTAGGTACTTACGCAAATAACGTTTTTTTTTCTAGTCTTGGTACCCCCTTTAACACGAGTTCAATGGCCTTTAAGAAAATAAATTTTGAAAATTAAATTTTTTGAGAAGCACGTAATACTATTAACAAATAATCATCTTAACATGTCAAAAACTCTCAAAACTGGATTAAAAGGCATTTCTTCAAAACTTGAAAAATTTTTCCCAGCTTCCGTAAAACGGGGCAAATTAAACGCTCGGGGTAGTTTCAGGAATGATTCTGTTATAATTAGTAAAAAAGGGAAGACTAGGCGCTGAGAAATTAACGTCAACTTTCAACAGTCATATCGTTCTGCTGATATCAAATTAAATCCCAAGGAACTTGGGAACATTTTATTTTGAAAATTTGAAGACTGAATTAAATGCCTATGCCAGGTCTCGCCTTGATGGATGGTTTGAATTTAATTTTTAAGAATATTTAACTAACAGCTTAATTAACAAAAGCAAAAAGTGTAAAAAGAGCAATTACCGCCGTAATATTTATTTCCCATTCGCAGGAAAATGAGGATTTTATAATTTTTTATTTTTTGTCCCGAAAAATCAAGATTTTAAATTACTCGTGATGTAGGTAGCGCTGTGTGATACGTGATACCTTGGACTGGCGCTGAAGCGTAAGTCTGATCATCTTGCACCGTGCAATGATTAACATTTACTATTAACATTTTATAGTACTTACAATGTTTTTATATTTCATTCAAGGATTTTTTTTTTATTGAGGTGAGATTTTCTGCATGTAAGAAACCTTTTTTAGCTGAAGGACTTATGAAGAATAATACAAAAGTATGAAACATGAAATAATAAATGTTCTTATTTTCATAACTGCATCATTTATTACCATCGTATTTATTTCACCAACAATGCACTTATGCTTGTATATTTATATGCTTTATTAGTACGTAATCATGCGTAATGTATTATAATAAATATGTACAACTTATTTGTCAAGATTTTTTCGGCTAAATAAATTACAATTAAATATACAAGGCGATAGGTGGGATTATTTTTATATTGGTAAATAAATAAGCGAATTACAAAATGTTTAAATTCCGATTGAAAGGGTAAAGCGAACATCTGAGGACGTGTGACGTCACGCAGTGCGCAGGGATAGTGATAGACTTTCACGAGAATATCTCTCTTTTTCTTACTAACGCGATAGAAACACGCGAACGCGTCATACTAGTCCCAAAATAATAAAATGGCGTTTTTGGGTAAGTGAATTTTGTAAATGGAAATTGATATTTATTTATCCTGAACATATACAGAACATTAACAGAAGTGAATCTTCCAGTTACATATATACAGATTACAATGAATTATTTGAAAAATATTTAAATATTCAAAATATATTTTTTAAAAATTATATATTACGTACACATATGTAACAGGTCTGCTAATACTCAGCTTTTTAGCTTATTTGGAAGTCCTGGACTATAAATAATATACATAAATTTTATGTACAAAATTTTAAAAATCCAACAATCCAACATTAATAAAAATCAATATTTTCCATATAAATATTACCTTTTTAACAACATTTTGAATGTATACAAATACTTATAGACAAATTACTGGATTATCCCCATGCTGGCTGGGCTGATATCAGATTTATTATAATTTTTTATTTATTTTTTAACCACCTCAACAGGCCAGGAGGCCCAATTACAGAGGGGAACAACGTCACATACACCCAGGCTTGAGAAAAATCACTTTTTGATTTTTTTTAGTTCTCACCGGGAATCGAACCCGGAACCTCCGTATCGTGAGTCCAGCGTCTTAGCCATTACGCTACGGAGGCCGCCTATATATTATTGATATCCCAACAGAGACAGAGAAACTCTGGAAACGAATTTGGATTATCAAGGCGTTTACAGGGCTTATGACCTGTCATTGGCTGGGTTAAGTGGCCACTTGATGTACTACAACATTCTCTATTCCGCTCATCATCTGGTAACTATATATGACATTTTATCACATTTTTTGAAACATAAATAAAAAATAATATATTGAAAATTTCTATACTAGTGAGATATCAATAATATTGTTTTTTTATTTTACTGTGTATATTATTATTTCCTTTTTTTCTTACATGACTTATAAACAATAATAGTCTGGCAGGAAAACCTCTACACAGGAATTAGGAGAGACTATGTTATATGATCGAAGCAGTCTATGCAGAGGAGAAAAGAACCCAATATTGATAGTGCAAACAGCACTGTTACAATTTGACATCTCAACAGAGACGAGAAGTTTGGAAGGGAATATGGATATCTAGGCGTTTACAGGGCTTATGACCTGTCATTGGCTGGGTTAAGTGGCCACTTGATGTATTACAACATTCCCCATTTCACCTAGTATTTGATATCCATATCTGCCAATATACAGTAAAAATGGCGCGACGCTTCACATGTGAACACTCTCTGTCATCCATTGAGAAAACTGCTAAGCATTTTAGCAGAAACCTTTATGATTGCAAGTGAGATTCTTACCGAATTATTTCACCTACTAGGAAACGCCTGAAGATGAATCTTCAATTTGTTATGCTTATAACACACTCAAACTCAAAATGTTGTTTATAGCACTATTACACTTTATTATATGCTTCATGCAGTTTGAAATGCGAAAAACCTTTTAAAAAAAGACATACCGTGTCCATCAGCCGTTCCAAGGATGACAAAGCCAAATAAAAACGACTATAAACTACAAAATGACAGATCCTTTTTGTTTATCCTCTAAGAACACGGAGGACATTCAAAGTTGATCTTATCACGTCACTATCCCAATCAATACAGCTCTAAACGTGTGAGGACAAAGACACTTTAACTTTCGAAGTTATCCCGTTTTGCAGTCATAATAGCACAACGACCCGATAAAAATGGGACCTCTATTGAGCGTTAACAGTTCTTCGGTATTGATGTTTGCGAGAATTCGGTGATTGAAGAATAATTTAACAATTTAACATAGTCACTGGGTAATGAATTCATTAAGATTGCGAGTTTGAGACGATAATAGAGCAAGTAATTCGAAAGGCAAAAATAACAGGCTTCTGATGTGTGCAAGGAGAGTGACCTGCTAATGAAAGTGAAAAAGTCGAAAGTGATGGTTTTTGAAAGAAATGTGTTTATGACTAAGTGTAAGATTGTAGTGAATGGCGATAGCTTGAAACAGGTGGAAGAATTTGTATATCCGGGAAACATATTCACTAGTAATGGAAATATGGATAAGGACATTGAAAGGAGGGTTAGTGCCGGTAACAGAACTAATGGTGCCTTAAAGTCGTTATTATCTAATAAGTGCTTATCAAAAGAGGCTAAATTGGCAGTGCATAATGAAGTTCTGGTACCAACCCTTATGTATGGAAGCGAAGTATGGAGTTGAAAAAATGAGGATGAAAGTAGATTTAATGCAGTCGAAATGGGATCTCTCAGGCGAATGTGTGGTAAAACTATGTATGATAGGTGCACTAATGTTGAAATTAAAGCAGAATGCAAGGTTGAGATAAGCATTATCGACCAAAATTAAGAAAGGTATTTTACGTTGGTTCGGTCATGTAGAGCGAATGGATGATGAAAGAACGGCTAAAAAAATATATGATGCGACTGTCCCTGGATGTAGAAGTCGACGAAGGCTGAGAAAGACATTGCGTGATCAAGTAAAACAAGTGCTTGAAAGTGGGCATGTAAGAAGTCGGAATAGTCGACGTGCGTGCATGAGAAGATGTATGAATATGAATGTGAAGGAAGCAAGAAAAGTATGCCAAGACTGGTGTGGCGTTCTATCCTCTCTGCCTATCCCTTCGGGGAAATGGCGTGATGGTTAATTAGTTAGTTAGTTAGGTGCCTTAGATGAATATTAGGTGAGGGAATGGACACAATCTACTGTCATCCGGCTAAGGCGTTTCGGCTGGTTGGGTTATATACTACGCATGCCGCCCGAGAGCCGCAGAGAACCGTGCTTGCCTATTTTACAAGGCATCAGGTTCTCGGCGTCCTGGACGTCAACTGTTTGGGTCAGAGCTGCGGGACATGGACCTGACTTGGGAGGATGCACGAGAATAGTTTAGATTCAAAAGTTATATTACACATTCGACTCCAGATATGATATAGATTCACCCTTTTTGCGTTTAAACTTTAAGGTTTAAGGTAAACTTTAACAAAACTTTTAAACTTTTATTTATTTAAAATTTCAAAATAAATAAAACTTTAAGGTCGTGCCTTCTCTCTTATTTATAATTTTGAGTAATTATAACGTCATTATGAAATCCACTCCCATTCGTGTGAAAATGTTATAAAATATTTAAATTTTGTTTACCTACGTAATTACTTAAAGTTAGACAGAACAGTAATTAGTCAAAGTAATTTAAAGTTTACATCGTTTAAATAGTAACAAAATTAATTTCTTGCATAATTAACTGGGCTAATATTCTGTATAATTCGATTCAACTCTAACCGAAACATCAACGGTTTATTAAAATCGAGATATCGAGATATTGCGATATCAAAATAATTTCGAATAAATATTGCTATTGATATTTTATTTTATTAGAAAACATACAGCTTATAAATGAGAAAAAAGCACACAGTTATAATAAAGCAAATTACATGTTTTCTTATTTTTTTTAACAGAGCATAAACAGTCAAAGAAATATAATACAATCATAATACAATTTAAAAGGTTAAGAAAAAAAATAGCATTTTGATAAATAAACAAAATAATTTTACAACCCTCGAATTTTAATCCAAGACTTTGTGCATGTTATCCCAGTGTGCTATCCACAACGCTTTTAATAACAGTAGAATAACACTTTATTAAATTTTCCTAAAAGAAATAAAGGAGCCACACATCTAATCGTATTTTGTTAATTCCGGAAAAAAGCTAATTTTGTTACAGATTTTTAAATGTACTACGGGAAATTTTAAAAATAATAATTTTAGATGGTGATTTATATCTTAGGTACATAGCCACTTCTCTGGTTCTACGCATCAACTATACAGGGCTATTTTTTAGTCAGTTAACAAAAAAAAACCCTGAATTCAGTATCGTTAATAGAACCCATTTCAATAAAAAAACATGTACTTTTTTTTTTTACGATTTATAATTTTTTATTCCTATAATTTTTTTACAAATTACGCACACCCTATTCACAGCTGGTCATCTGAGTTCATGCGCGTCGTATAAGGGTAAGTGCGACGAGGGAAGGGAGTGCGCGCGGTGGGGTGCGCACGCCGCTCGCGCAGTCCCGTCCCATCAAGGAGGGTGGGGGGGGGGGGGGGCGGCCGGACGCTCCGCCTAGGGGTGACCAAGTCTTTACTATTTCTGAGGAGTCATTTGGGGGTGCACTTTTCTTTTTTTTTTATTTGAGAAAGGACATGTTTTTTTTATTGAAATGGGTTCTATTAACGATACTGAATTCAGGGTTTTTTTTGTTAACTGACTAAAAAATAACCCTGTATATTCAGTACGACTTTTTTTGTGCGCTTGGGAGACGGGCGCTTTTAAAGCATCCTTTTGCGGTCAATCCGTTTTTATAAGCTCTGAAAACGGGGAATGGCGCTCCGGATACAACTAGGAGAGGAACCTCCCATAACAAGGCACATAAATATATGAAGGCTGGGCAGGCCATGTCGCAAGGATGGAGGACATCCGACTACCTCATCCATAAACCAATGGGTTGAATGAGTGTCGGGAGACTTAAATTAAGGTGGTTGGATAATGTGGAGAAAAACACAGCATCATTGGACTTTGGGAACTGGAAGGAAGTAGCCGGAGACAGACGCGAGTGGAGACGTTTCCTGGAGGCTGCCAGGACCCTCAACGGGTTGTAGCATAGGAGACTGGATTGTATTCGATTAATACGCTTACAAAGTTTAAAAAAATGTTACAAACGCATTATTTCTGACAGTTTAAGATAAAATACGAGCTTTTTGTTCTAGTGGGTAGTAGATGATGATTTTCGCAAATGTACATTCGAGCATTATCAGTAAACTAAACAGACCTATGTATTGTTTACACAGTTAATAATTTTGAGTATGATTTATGGCTTTATGAAGTGCCGGAAATTTTTACGAATTTAAAAAATAGATTTTTTGTTTACTATTATGGGATTAATTTATCTTCTAAATATGTCGGATTGGCGCATAATATAATACTGACCGAACTGTTTAAAATAACATAAATAAATGTTTTTTAAAAATTTTACTTTGCTTTAATCTACAGTAAAAGTAAAAGTTTAGTAAACTTTCCATTGTAATCGAGTCCCAGGCCTGGTAGCAAAACTTACAGTAGCTTAAATTTGGGATATAAATGCATCCAATTTATTAATAATTATTTAAAATACTTTGATCGTCCTTCGTCTTACTATTTCACAAATAAAATAAAACAGATGACAGTATGCGAAATACACTTTTTTCGCGAAAATTTTGTTAATAAAATATATGGCTATTTTTAGAGGGTGTACAAGTGTATAAAAGATTTAGTTTTACAAATTCTTAATTTAACCCTCGTCATACAGGCAATAAATACAAATTAGCTAGGGCAAAAAATATCAACGAGATACGCCATTTTAAGCCCAAATATCACCGCCAAGGGAAAACGTTGGACCCTTTTAATGGCGACACTCGTTTACTTTTTATATTTTTCCTGTTTAAAGAAACCAGAATTAAATAAAAGAGAAATAACTTTTTGCGTGTAAAAATCTACTACTTTTTTCCCTTATCTGCATTTAATGGTGCATAGGGCACTGCGTTGGTACACCAAGTGCAGTCGATCTCGATTATTTTATTACATGAAGGTAGGATGATCAGTCTTACGCTTCAGTATCAGTAAAAATTTTTTTTAATAAAAAAATTTGGCCCTCAAACAATAACAACAATAATATTTATTTATTTATTGGACGTAAAATACAAAGCTCATATTTTCCGTGTCCCTTCATGCTAGACATATTTTTAAAAATATATATATTTGAACGGGTGGTGGCCCAATGGGTTGCGTCGCGGTCTCTGAGTCAAGAGATCGTCGGTTCGAATCCCCACTTCGACACGACTCTATTTTTATTTTCAAGCACAAGCCGCTTAGGCTTTATTGAAAATAGTATTTACAAATTGAAATATGTGCAAATATCATAAGATTGCACAGATTTCTTTTTCCATTGAAAATATATAAATATATATATTTATATATCGACGCCTCCTACGTATAATATCGTAACCCACAAATCGTCGATTTTGAGTTTTTGGTGGATTTCGTCTGTATTTAACTATATCTTCTAATTCTAATTCTACCAAAAAAAAAAAAATATTTTGCCAATAGTAAGGGCTTTTTTGGGGCGTAATTTGTCGTATCTACAACCAATGCATATGAACGAAAATATTTTCAAATGCCCTCCTGTAAAATAGCATTTTGTGGGTTACAATATTATACGTAGGAGGCGTCGATATACTTAATGCTTTTCTGCACCCTATGGTGCATAGGGAACTTTATTGGTGCACAAAAAACATTATTTATTGAGCGTTTAACTTTTAACGTTATGTATTAAAAATAAGATGTAGGGTGGCGCATCGCGATGCGACGCCGCGCCGACGTGGTGAGGACTTCAAACAAGAATTCACTAGAAGGGGCGTTTCCATACAAATTTTTCTAAAAATATACGATTCCTAGGGTAAATTTCATAACACTTTCTGTATTGTTATCATTTCTTTTTTTTCCTTTAGAAATTTCTTAAAATATTAATTTTTGTAATGGGTTGAAAACTCCTGTCAATACTTTTATTTGTACAGTGTAAGCAGATAATATATTTCACTATATTTATATATATTCTTGTGTATTCGTTTGAAGCATACTTCGATATATTATTTATACCCATGTAAAAAAAATAATTGTTACAATTTAGCACAAGAGTACTGTTCTTTATTTATATTTAATTTATGTATTTCGCTATATTTAAAGTGTATTTTTGTAAAAGGCATGTGCCGTAAATAAATAAATAAATAAACACCTTTTACTATCAAATTTCACCGTCTAAAGACTCCAGCACTTAGGCCAATACACGAAACGTTTGATGTAGATGTCTATTGATGACGTAGATGTGTAGTGAGTAACGTAGTGGGTAACTAGACACTTCAGACACGGTAGTATTTTCAAGTATGGAATTTCACTTCTCTGAAACTTTTGTTCGAAGCTTAAAACAAATTCAAATATTTTTTGTTACGAATAATGTTTGATTTCGGTTTGCAAACATTCGGATTATAAATTTGACTTCGTGCTGTGGCAGATGTAACATTTTAAAAATAGTATTTATGGCCGTAAATCATACAAAATGGCTTATAATAAAACAGAAATAAATTATGGGAGATATTAAATATGGTGGAATTAACTAAACTTCCATAATTAATGGTTTACTAATGGGGTCTTACGATTAACATAATATATTGAAATGGTATTTTCATTTTGTGAGTATAATGTAAGTGATTCATTTTCAAAGTTTCGGTTTGTACTTTAGAATATTATGTTAGTATGTGTCCGCCTTGTAGCACAGTGGTATCGCATTAAGCTACCGTACCTGAGGTCGCGGGTTGGATTTGCATGTGATTTTTATATTAATATTTCATGTGTGATACAATGGATAAGAGGATGCATGGAGCGAAGTGGATAGGAGGATAAATCTCTCTTGGGTGGCTTTTGGAAAGCTAAATTTTACATTCCGAAGCTCCATCCCCAACTCCCTCAAGACTCGAGTGTTCAACTAATGAATTCTGCCCGTCCTTACTTATGGCGCGGAAACAATGACTCTGACCAAGCAATCCTCTCATAAGTTGCAAGTTGCACAGAGGAACATGGAGAGAATTATGCTTGGAATAACATTAAGGGTCGGTTTTATAAACATCCGTTGGTAACGCTTGGTTTACTAATCAGGTAATATTTCATACGTTTTGTACCGAATATTACCCGACTAGTATATCAAACGTCACTAATGGATGTTTATAAAACCGGCCCTAAGTGACCTAAAAAAGAACGATTGGATCCGACGCCAGACAAAGGTCTGCGACGTGGTGGAGCGAATTGCTTGGTTGAAGTGGAAATGGGCCGGTCACATAGCCAGATGACGGACGACAGATGGACAAAACGCGTTCTGGTGTGGAGACCGAGAAATCAGAGGCCTCAAGGACGTCCACCGATGAGATGGGTGGACGACATCAGGAAGTCTGCTGGAAGTCAGTGGATGGGGGCGGCGCAGGATCGGGAGGAGTGGAGACGGCAGGGGGAGGCCTATGTCCAGCAGCGGACCTCAACGGGCTGAAATGATTGATTGATACCATGGGCTGTTAGTGAAGTGTATGAGTGATCATCTTACCTTCATGTAATAAAATGATCAATATAAAATGCACTTGGTGTACCGATGAATTTTATTATTATTATTATAGGCAGGCAGCTTTTGCTGGTGCACCCTTTGTCTTTTGACCTGCTTTTTGTCTGCCTTCTGCGTGTAAACGTTTTTTTGAACTGGCTGACCGTAGTGGAGTGGACAACTAGGCCTGGCAACTTGTTCCAATCTAAACCACCATACTGGGAAGGAAGTTTTTCTTAGGGTTGAGGTGGAACTGGGGACGATAGAGCTTCCAGTTATGGCCCCGTAGGTTGGTGTTGGGATTCAGCTGATACATCTCGCGCAGGGGGCAGTCATAGTAATAATTTACTATCTTGTAAGTTTCAATTAAATCCCCGCTAATCCGCGTCGTAATGCTTTTAATTTACCGTAATAATTTAGGGATTTATGTAGCATATCTTTGGACTTTTTCCAGTAGTTCGATGTATTTAGTGAAATAGGGTGCGGACAAAGGAAAGCAATAATAAAAATCTGCATAAAACCATTTACCAAATTTTCTACTAACGTTTTAAAAAATCATTTTTTAAACATTACAGTAAGAAATTCTTAGTCAATTTCCTTTGCATGCAGATTCGACTGTATATTTTCTTGCCCGTTCGTTGTATCGAGTTGCCATTAAAGTTTAACAACTCCGAGCAAAGGAATTTATTATTCTTCCCACCGAGGAAGGTAACCGCTACCAAATGGATAACTTGACCGAGTGCCAAGTTGTTACGACTGAGGCGGTCGTTTTATCAATTTGAAATACTGCAAGAGTAATGATAAGTGGCAAGTTTTAATACTGTCATGCCACGAACTTCTTTTTCTTAAAGAATATGTATTTTATATATTAATATTAATATTTTACCTCTGAAAACGAGGAGATGTTTGTCTGATCTGATATGCCTCTATATAAAATGTTAATGGTGATCTAGATACTGTAAAATGCATGGATTCATTACAAATTAATGTACCAAATGCGCGATTAAGACGCCATAGAACATTTTTTGTTGAACTTACTAAGAATAAATATGGCATATTTCAACCCCTTATTGCGCATGTGTAGGTTGTATAATAAAATTGAATGTAAATAAATTGATATTTTTGTAAAAAATCCAACTTATTTTAAAACTACATGTCTAGAATTATTATAAGTAGATACATAATAATATAGTAAAAATATTTCTTATATTAGGTCCTTACATATGAAATTGGCGTTTTGTATGGGAGGAACATAAAGTTGATTTTTTAAAAATATAATATATTTATTTAATCAAATTATGTACCATTGCTATCTATGCACTTTTGCCATCTCATAGGTAGTTCATCGATCCCTTTTACTAAATAACCATTCGGACGGGAATCAATAAAATCTTTGAAGTCGGTTTGGACTGCCCCATCGGAGTTGAATTTTTTCCCTTGCAAGAAGTTATCCAAATTTCGAAAAAAGTAATCTGTTGGGGCAAGGTCCGGAGAGTACGGTGGATGTCTTAGACATTCCAATTGAAGCTCTTCTAATTTGTAATATTATATTTAAAAAAAATCAACTTTATGTTCCTCCCCATACAAAAAACGCCAATTTTATATGTAAGAACCTAACTCGAGCTTTTTTACCTTCCAAATTTGCTTCAAGTGGATTAAAACAGTTTTATCACTAACACCGCAGCCTGCAGCTAACTCGGACGTGGTTTGCTATGGATCCGCTTCCACAATAGCCTTCAATTCTTCATTATCAACTTTGGTCTCCGGCCGTCCACGGGGCTTGTTCTGCAGGTCGAAATTTCCAGAACGAAAACGTTGGAACCAAAAACGCACTGTGTTTTCTTTTGCGGCACCGTCGCCATACACATCATTAATCCTTCGAGCCGTTTCTGCAGCACTGGTGCCACGGTGGAACTCGTACTCGTAAATAACGCGATATTTCAAGTTTTCCATTTTGTAAACTGAGTGACGCAAAGAAAAAAAACAATTGAGGAAAAAACAAATGAATTATAATTTTCAAAATACAAATACTTGAGTAAATAGCTGTATAAATTTGAATTTGGAATTCCTAACCAAAGAGAAGATATTTGTAAGGACCTAATATTAAAGATATTGATTATTGTTTATATGTATTATATATTATATACGTATGTATATATTTCATTTTTTTATTTTTTTTATAATTGTTTCTTCTTAGTTTTTGTATGCATAATTATAGAGCCTATTTTTTGTTGGAAATATTTAATAATTTGGTAAATAAATATCATTTTCACCTGTATATGTAACTGGAACATTCACACCCGTGAATGTTCTGTATATGTACAGAAAATAAATAAATAAATAAATAAATATAAGTAATCAAAATTATTCTGGATCTAATTAATCGATTTTAAATGTTGTGTTAACTCTTTGTTCGCCTCGAAGCATAGTGGTCCCGGGTCAACATGAAATATCCATTTATATGTGATTTTCATATTTTCCTTGGACTGGTACTGAAGCGTATGACTGATTATCTTACCCTAACGTAATAAAATGATTAATTTAAACTGTGATTATCAATGACGCCAATTTACTAAACTCTGTACTTGAAATGTAAATAAATAAAAAAATAATCATGGCAGGATGTTTACTACTACTACTTTCCCCTTATCCGCACTGAATGGTGCATAGGGCACTGCATCTGTACCTACACCGTGCGCAGTGATTCGTGATCATTTTATTACATGAAGGTAAGACGATCAATCACGTTGCAGGATGTTTAAAGTACATTAATTTAAACATTTAAAAAGGGGGAATTATTTATAAAGTATTCCAGACACAATACAAATAGTTTTAAAACTTTACGACAAAATAAAACGTTTTATTTTCGTCTTTACTGTCTTTTAAATGCCATGGGAAAAGTGCCCCTATCACTGATAAGCGAAAATCGAGAAAACTTGAAAATAATGAAACTTTCAATTCCCAGCAATAATTTGAAGAAAATCCGCAGACTCATTTATCGTAAAATTTCCTAGGACTTTCTTCCAACGTCTCCACTTAGTTTTGTATTTTTCTTTGTTTTTCCTATTCCATTCCACCGATCGATAATTTTCGTCTCCGATCTGCTTTTGTCTGTGAATTAAAAAGACAAAGAGCGAATTCGAAAAAGCAAGAAATTAACGTCTGTATAAATAAAGTTCACATTACACACTATTACAACTACTTTCCCTTATCCGCACCTAATGGTGCACCACAGGACACTGTATTGGAACACCAAGTGAATGAACAAATAAATGAATAATAAATCGAATAAAATCCGTGATAAAGAAAAGAAATGAAATGAAAAAGACAAAAAATCACACATTTTAAATGGAAATAAATATCCATTATTTTTTATTTTTGTTTCTGTGCTTTATCATGTTTTAATTTTATACCCAAAGCCCATGCTTATATGCTTTCTCCAGATACATACATCTTCTCAAGCACGCGCGTCGATGATTCCGATTTCTCACATGCCCTCTTTCAAGCATTTGTTGTACTTGTTCCTCGACTTCTACATCCAGGCATACTCGTATCATAGGTTCTTTCATCATCCATTCGCTCTACATGACCGAACCATCGTAAGAGTCCTTTTTAAATTTTGTCGATAATGCTTATCTCAGCCGCGCATTCTGCTATAATTTCGATATTAGAGCACTTATCATACATAATTTACCACACCTGAGAGATTTCATTCTAACAGCATTCAACCTGCTTTCGTCCTTCTTTTTCCAACTCCATACTTCGTTTTCATACATGAGGGTTGTTTATATGAATTTACTACATATTTATATAAATTACAAAATTAAATCACTAGAAAAAACGTAACGATGTAACAACGTGACCAGAGAAAATCCTGACACACCAAAGAGGACAATCTTCATGCGTCCGCGTGCCATGAATTTATAGTTCGTCTTGAAAATGATGTTTTTTTTAGATTTCTAAAAAAGCTGACGTAATTGAAATTATCTTCCTCTTCTTTTTCTAAAATCGCCGGAAGGTTAGTCGGTATATTCTTATAAAAAGTGTTAAGCCGTAAACGTATATTCTGTATATATAAATAAATAAAGTGTACCTACTTTGTACCTTTGCAGTAGATATGAAAAAATACTATTATATTATCGACTTATAAATGGCAATATCTTGGCATTTTTTCAACCGGAAACAGTTATTTTATTCCTTGCAAAGAATACTCCGGGATTATGGTAAATACTTTCGGAAATATATTTTGTAGACAAATGGTGGTAATTTATGCGTGTTTAGGGTAAACTTAAATACCATTTAACTTTTTGCAGAACAATAAATTATCAGTATCGTGGAATTTAGGAATAATTTCCTTTTACGAATACGACGTAATACAGAATAAACATTAAAAAGTAATTTGAAATAATCCCGCCAACATTGTTCTTATAAAATATGCATTTTTATCGGAAGTAGTTAAATCAAATGCAGAATTTTGGCAAATTAAAATTAGTTTATGTAATTTTTACTGACGGTACAATGGTTTCGACATTTATACACCTACCATTCATAGTCTTGCCTCTTACCACACATGAGAGATCGCATTTCAACAGCATTAAGAGTAGCATACCACATACCACATCATGTGACTCACGGCCGCCTCCCATACAAAAGTATTCTTCGATTTTTTTCCAGGAATTCAACATTAGAGCAATGATTTTTTAACACATTTTTTACATTTTTTAGATGACCAGATGCGTGTTTGCATCGTCTTATTAAAAAAAAATTGTTAAAGGCGATACAAATACTCATCTGGTCATCTAAAAAACGTGAAAAAATCATTGCTCTAATTTTTAATTCCAGGGAGAAAATCGAGAAATACGTTTGTATGGGAAAGCGGCCGCGAGATACCTCTTAAGTCTACTCTCGTCCTTCCTTTTTTCAACACCACGCTTTACTTCCATACATAAGGGTTGGTACCAGAACTCCGTTATGGACTGCCAATTTAGCCTTTTTCGATAAGCATTATTTGCCACGATAGATTTTAAGACACCATTAAAAGCTGTGTTTCTGACACTATTGGTGTGACGTTCTATCGTCTCTGCCTACCTCTTCGGAGAAATGGCGTGATGGTTAGTTAGAAAATCACGACGGTTTAAACATAAGGAAAAGTTGATAATTCTCTGTTCTATGTTTAAGTGATGAAACGCTTTAAATTCTATTTTAAACAACCAAATATTATTTTCCTTGTGTTTTTCCATTCGAAAAAGAATTCACTAGAATGAGCGTTTCCATACAAAATTTCTAAAAATATACGCTTCCTAGGGTTAGTTACAAATTGCACCGTTTAAAGTCTCCAGCACTTAGGCCAATACACTTACACTTTGAGACGTGTGACGTAGATGCCTAGTGATGACGTATTGAGTGACGTAGTGGGTCACTAGCTGATACTAGTTAAGGAAGTATTTTTCATGTTTAGAATGCCATTTCTCTGAAATTATTTTTCGAAGTTTTTTCCAAATAAATTCTCTCATTAACAAAACAGTTTAAGAATACGATTGTATTTTTAAAAGGCCAAGATAGGACAGAATTAGTTTTTTGACATCTTTTTGGCTCGTTTGTAACTGTTCGTTCTCTAACTTTAGATTGAATGAACTTTAAGTTAAATCTATTCCGAAAGAGTGCCCTAAGTGACGAACTTGAAGACGGGATGAAGTTTATAATAAGTCATTTGTAACATTGGATGGTGACATTTTTGAGAATCCAACTCAAATAGTTATTTCGAACTTTTGTAACGAGGGATCCTTAAAAAATATTTACTGGCATATTGGAAATTAAGTCGTTTTTATCAAGAACAAGATTTCTTTTCTTTTTTCTCTATCTAATCCGTTCTTAGTGGTGCATAAGGCACTGCAGTGGCACACCAAATGTTCATTCGTGCCTCTTCATTTTTATTCACTCCATGTATGCCAAACGTTTAACCTAATGATTTATATTTATATTAATATTTCGTATCTACCCCTCAGCACAATATGGTCAAAAATTCATGAAGAAAACTTGATATATAATTATAATCGACGGTGGAAAGGAAAAAGTGACTAAGCCACATAATATAAGGAAAATGATACCAAGTGACAAAATATCGTGTCACTTTTTCTTTCCACCGGCAAAATGTTTCTGGGATATGCAACTCTTTTACATCTAGAACTTATTAAATTCGTTTAAAAAAATATCTTATGATACTATTACTACTTTTACTTTCCCTTATCCACGCCTAATGGTGCATAGGGCACTGCATTGGTAAACCAAGTGCAGTGTATCTTGATCATCTTTATTACATGAAGGTAGGATGATCAATGATCAGTCATACACTTCAGTACAAGTCCTAGGTATCACACATGAAATTATAATATGAAAATCACATGTAAATAAATTAATATTTCATCTTGACTCCTTACCGCACGGGATTTGAACCCGCAGCCTCATGTACGGTAGCCAAATGCAACACAGCACTTTAAAGCTATAGTTTATAATGATAAATAACTTTTAATGACACTTACATACCCAATTTCATATACAGTGGATTTAAATTAAATTTAGAGGCTAACCTTTTCAACTAATGACATATCTTATTACGGACTGACTTACATGCTGTGTCCGAATTTGGTGTCAACGAATATTTATTAGATAAAAAATTAGGGTATACATTTAATATTTTTTATTTAAAAAGATGTGCAACAACATTGTCAAAAATTAAAAATAAATAAATCGTACGTTTGTGACGTGAAAGCGCATATGACAACATACGACAAATTCTCAAAAAAAAAAAATTTGTGTTTGATATACGTGTCACTTACGTGAGGTATTTTTTAACAGTTCATTCAAATTTCCTAATTTATCATCATAAAATATAATAACATACGTGCTAAATATTTACATGTAAACCTATATTGTTATTAACATATAAATATAGATTCTAAATAGTTAAATACTGACTTAACTGTTTTGACACCCTACTTTAAGAATTACTGCGTTACTTCGATAAAACCGGAAATATTATATCTAAACGTCCCGCCATTTTCCGGAAGTATGTATTTCTATATTTGGCGGGATAATGTATCTTCCTCACGCGTGTCATCCTGTCATATCAGATTAGGGTTCGTGGACTTCAGCTTTTTGTCGGGAAAATCTCCATTCTTAAATTTCCAACGAATACCTAATATCCGTTTTGTACGTGATAAAGCTTTTTCTATTTATAAACTTTTTATGAACTTCTTATGCGTAATTCTTGTGGTGAGATCACGGATTTATCACGGATTTAACAGACGCGCGGTAGTCCGTGATATAAGACGTAATATTTCAGAATTTCAACCGACCTGCAAGAGGTTTGTGAGATATCAAAAGGATTTCAAGGGATGTCACCGATTTCGATTTTTCTTAAAACAGACACGTTTTGAATTTTTCTTATGATATACTCAAATATTTCAATTTCGGGGCTGCTTTCACATAGTCGAAATTAATCGTGCCAGAAAGCAGGAAACAAGTTAAGCTGGAGTAGGATTCGAACCTGAAGATTACAATCTGGAGTCCTCGACCCTACACCAGACCACAACCTGGTTCAATTACATATTTCAATCGCATATCACAATATTTATTATTTGAATGAATATCAATATCGGCGGCCTCGTTAGCGTAATGGCTAAGACGCTGGACTCACTAATGCGGAGGTTCCGGGTTCGATTCCCGTGTGAGAACTCAAAAAATCAAAAAGTGATTTTTCTCAAGCCTGGGTGTTTGTGTCGTTGTTCCCCTCTGTGAAATTGGGCCACCTAGCCTGTTGAGGTGGTTTAAAAAATAAATAAAATAAATTAAATAAAATCACGGAATGAAAAGGAGACATCGTTTTGGGATTTTAAACATGTAAATAAATTAATATTTCATCTTGACTCCTTACCGCACGGGGATTTGAACCCGCAGCCTCATGTACGGTAGCCAAATGCAACACAGCACTTTAAAGCTATAGTTTATAATGATAAATAACTTTTAATGACACTTACATTGTTAATATACCCAATTTCATATACAGTGGATTTAAATTAAATTTAGAGGCTAACCTTTTCAACTAATGACATATCTTATTACGGACTGACTTACGCCCACTTTACTCCATTACTTGGTGTAAGTTGTGGCCTGTTCTGGTTTAATCAAAGGTGCGCTGAGATTTAGGGTTGGGAGGAGGGGTGAATAGCCCTAGAAGGATCCATAAGGTAAGATTTAAGGCAGGCATAGATCTAGTCCACAAACTGGGTGTAAGGTATTGCTTTAAATAACATGTAAAAATATTTTATGCTGTGTCCGAATTTGGTGTCAACGAATATTTATTAGATAAAAAATTAGGGGTATATTTTTAATATTTTTTATTTAAAAAGATGTACAACAATCGTTATAAAAAATAAATAAATCGTACGTTTGTGACGTGCATAACGCATATGACATCATACGACAAATTTTCAAAAATAAAATTTTGTGTTTGATATACGTGTCACTAACGTGAGGTATTTTTTTTTAAAAGTTCATTCAAATTTCCTTATTTATCATCATGAATATAATTACATACGTGCTAAATATTTACATGTAAACCTATTTTACGAATTTACTAAATCCAATCAATTTGTTATTAATTTTCTTTTGTTACTCCAAATCGGTAAAAACAGTGTGTTTTTTTATTTGTAATCACTTTAACACGCCAGAAGATCCAATAATAAAATACCCAGGCTTCAGAAAAATCTCTTGTTTTTTTTTATTATCGAGAATCGAACCTAAACCTTCTTGTGCGTCTAACTTCTTAGACATCACAGAGGCTGTCCATATTTTAAGATTTAACATATATATATATCTTTTCTAAATAGTTAAATACTGACCTAACTGTTTTGACAACCTACTTTAAGAATTTCTGCGTTACTTCGATAAAAAACCGGAAATATTATATCTAAACGTCCCGCCATTTTCCGGGAAGTATGTATTTCTATATTTGGCGGGATAATGTATCTTCCTCACGCGTGGTCATCTGTCATATCAGATTTGGGTTCGTGAACTTCAGCTTTTTGTCGGGAAAATTTCCATTCTTAAATTTCCAACGAATACCTAATATCCGTTTTGTACGTGATAAAGCTTTTTCTATTTATAAACTTTTTATGAACTTCTTATGCGTAATTCTTGTGGTGAAATCACGGATTTATCACGGTTTTAACAGACGCGCGGTAGTCCGTGATATAAGACGTAATATTTCAGAATTTCAACCGACCTGCAAGAGGTTTGTGAGATATCAAAAGGATTTCAAGGGATGTCACCGATTTCGATTTTTTTTAAACAGACACGTTTGAATTTTTCTTATGATATACTCAAATATTTCAATTTCGGGGCTGCTTTCACATAGTCGGAAATAATCGTGCCAGAAAGCAGGAAACAAGTTAAGCTGGAGTAGGATTCGAACCTGAAGATTACAATCTGGAGTCCTCGACCCTACCACCAGACCACAACCTGGTTCAATTACATATTTCAATCGCATATCACATATTTATTATTTGAATGAATATCAATATCGGCGGCCTCCGTAGCGTAATGGCTAAGACGCTGGACTCACGATGCGGAGGTTCCGGGTTCGATTCCCGGTGAGAACTCAAAAAATCAAAAAGTGATTTTTCTCAAGTCTGGGTGTTTGTGACGTTGTACCCCTCTGTAATTGGGCCTCCTAGCCTGTTGAGGTGGTTAAAAAATAAATAAATAAATAAATAAATAAAATCACGGAATGAAAGGATACATCGTGGATTTTAATGGAAACCATGGATTTTCGTGGTATTTTAAGAAATACCACGCGATCTCAAGAGATGTCACGGAATTTTGAAGGATATCAAATTTCTGGTAATTAAAAAAATCGCATGGATATCACGGTATATCGCAGTTCGTTGTTCAGAATAGGATTAGTACTCTTTTTCTTGCCGCATCCCCTTCTATTGAAACATGAGGACAATTTAAGGTTTAAAAACTAAATTTTCCGAATTTTAAATCACGTTTTCTCTCAACATAATCTTTTAATGTCCCATAATCCACTTTCGTAGTACATAAAAGATCGCTTTAATATTTTCTGAGAAGATTTAAAATTATAACAACAATCTTAACATCTCGCCGGGATCATTATGACTTATTTCGTCCCAGATGGAGACTACATTTTATTTTTATGTGTTGCATAATATTACTCTGAGGCAAACAACGCCCTGAATCCGCCACTGGTATGGGCAAATTTTAATAAATAACAAGAGCATTGCTTTAGTTAATGCGTTGGTTTATAAACCTATCAAACATGAAAATCTTAACACTTCAAAAAATAATTCACTAGAAGAGGCGGTTCCATACATGTTCTTAAAATTTCATAACAGTACTTACTTAATTCCACTTTCTATAGACTAACTTAGGCCAATTGGGTTCTTTCCGATTTTTTTTTTCAAAGAAATTATTGAAAAATTACAATATCAAGGGAATTTTTTTTAAATTTTCACGATATCAAATGAATTTTTTAGCGCGGTTTGAAATAGCGCTTTTTCAAATCGCTCGCAAAATCCTCCATTTAGCGCGCATGCGGTGTGACGTCACAGCAATATAGGCGCTCACTACCGAATGAATTTCCCGCCTTCCATGGTAGACGGGTATGACGTCATTAGCCAATAACGGGTGTTAAAAGTCACTCGTAATTTCGTGTTTTTAAAACATAAATTTATAAATGAAAAACAAAATTTTTGATCATTGTGTTTTATATCGTTGGAATTGTAAAAATATACTTTAAATATTTATAGCGTTTTCAAGGATATTCATGTTATCGGGAAGAACCCTATTCACTCACACTTTGAAACGTGCGACGTAGATGTCTAGTGAAGACGCAGATGCCTAGTGATGACGTATGATAACATAGGATATTGTATGTTGTTGAGTATGTTGAGATATAAACGTTTAATCCTGCGTCAATGAAACACTTCTAAGCATAATGGTAACACACTTGGCTACCGTGCAAGAGGTCGCGGGTTAAATTCCCGTAAGGGATCAACACGAAATATTTATTTACTTGTAATTTTTATGTTAATATTTCATGCGTGATACCTTGGACTGGTACTGAAGCGTATGACTGATCATCCTACCTTCATGTAATAAAACGATCTAGATTCACTGCCCTTGGTTTACCGATGCAGTGCCCTATGCACCATTAGATGCGGATAAGGGAGCGTAGAATGAAACGCCAGTAGCGCAGCAGTAGCAATGAAACGCCACCTTAAAAAATTATATTTTTTTGCAATTTTCCAAAAGTTTTTCTAAACCGCATATTTAAAAAAAATTGAAATACGCATAATCATTATTTCATATTAAAAATGCTTATTTACAGTTGTGGCTCTATTATTCTGGATATGCGATAGTGTGAGGATGTGGAGCCTTAGGATAATTGAAAGCTTGTTTAGAGCTTTAGATCACACAAAAAGCTCTGATTGACTTGGCTGCGAGGTTATCATAATACCCCAGTTGATTATAAACTGTTTATGACTAGGCGGGTGTTGAACCCAGATCTGCGGAGTTGTGGTGGAGAGATTGCCTTTAATCTATTGACGGGTAAGCAAAAAGAAAACAGATGAAAAAAACCTCTGTTTAATGTTAGAAGGAATTCTTGGAAATCTCATATTATTTTAGGAAAGCATTTATACAGAACTCATTATTTTTTAAATGTTGATATTAATATATTTGGATTTTATACCCCATTTTACTATTGTAATATAGGCAAGGGAAGGGATGATATAATTTTTTGTATTAAAATATTAGTGTTCTTAGAACTTTTGATTTTTCTAACATGGCTTAAAAATTACCTACTATGAAAATACTATGAATTTCAAATTGGTATAATACACATTTTTCACGTAAAAAAATACAACAGAATAAATTCAAAAGTTCTATGTATGAAAATGCTATAATGTGTGTAATACACAATACACACATAATACACACATACACACATACTATGTACATA